>JAWPHD010022452.1:0-25044 GCA_037043455.1 Cyrtodaria siliqua | reverse complement strand
TGCATATCTGTTGAAAGTACGTATACATATGAAAAACTTACGGTGGAACGCATTGTTGGCTTGTCATGGCTTGTACATGCAACTTCTGGGCTCACTTGAGAAGCGATTAACGTTGTGTCTTGATACAGGTTTGCTGCAATAATTATAACAATAGTCATATTAACAATCATAACAACAAGCCAGATAATATTGTACATATTCTATACGTATTACTATTATGAATAATAATCATATGTACTATCAGATCGGGTAAAAATCTAAGTTATCTCTTTTACTCCTATTTTCCCGTACACGTATTACGTCCCGTGGCAATGAAATGTCAACAAGTATCATGCTGCGTGCCATAGAGTGCCCGTTTCATTTCTGACTTGTGCATATCTGTTGAAAGTACGTATACATATGAAAAACTTACGGTGGAACGCATTGTTGGCTTGTCATGGCTTGTACATGCAACTTCTGGGCTCACTTGAGAAGCGATTAACGTTGTGCCTTGATACAGGTTTGCTGCAATAATTATAACAATAGTCATATTAACAATCATAACAACAAGCCAGATAATATTGTACATATTCTATACGTATTACTATTATGAATAATAATCATATGTACTATCAGATCGCGTAAAAATCTAAGTTATCTCTTTTTCTCCTATTTTCCCGTATACGTATTACGTCCCTTGGCAATGAAATGTCAACAAGTATCATTCTGCGTGCCATAGAGTGCCCGTTTCATTTCTGACTTGTGCATATCTGTTGAAAGTGCGTATACATATGAAAAACTTACGGTGGAACGCTTTGTTGGCTTGCCATGGCTTGTACATGCAACTTCTGGGCTCACTTGAGAAGCGATTAACGTTGTGTCTTGATACAGGTTTGCTGCAATAATTATAACAATAGTCATATTAACAATCATAACAACAAGCCAGATAATATTGTACATATTCTATACGTATTACTATTATGAATAATAATCATATGTACTATCAGATCGCGTAAAAATCTAAGTTATCTCTCTTTCTCCTATTTTCCCGTATACGTATTACGTCCCTTGGCAATGAAATGTCAACAAGTATCATTCTGCGTGCCATAGAGTGCCCGTTTCATTTCTGACTTGTGCATATCTGTTGAAAGTGCGTATACATATGAAAAACTTACGGTGGAACGCATTGTTGGCTTGTCATGGCTTGTACATGCAACTTCTGGGCTCACTTGAGAAGCGATTAACGTTGTCTTGATACAGGTTTGCTGCAATAATTATAACAATAGTCATATTAACAATCATAACAACAAGCCAGATAATATTGTACATATTCTATACGTATTACTATTATGAATAATAATCATATGTACTATCAGATCGCGTAAAAATCCAAGTTATCTCTTTTTCTCCTATTTTCCCGTACACGTATTACGTCCCTTGGCAATGAAATGTCAACAAGTATCATTCTGCGTGCCATAGAATGCCCGTTTCATTTCTGACTTGTGCATATCTGTTGAAAGTGCGTATACATATGAAAAACTTACGGTGGAACGCATTGTTGGCTTGTCATGGCTTGTACATGCAACTTCTGGGCTCACTTGAGAAGCGATTAACGTTGTGTCTTGATACAGGTTTGCTGCAATAATTATAACAATAGTCATATTAACAATCATGACAACAAGCCAGATAATATTGTACATATTCTATACGTATTACTATTATGAATAATAATCATATGTACTATCAGATCGCGTAAAAATCTAAGTTATCTCTTTTTCTCCTATTTTCCCGTATACGTATTACGTCCCTTGGCAATGAAATGTCAACAAGTATCATTCTGCGTGCCATAGAGTGCCCGTTTCATTTCTGACTTGTGCATATCTGTTGAAAGTGCGTATACATATGAAAAACTTACGGTGGAACGCTTTGTTGGCTTGTCATGGCTTGTACATGCAACTTCTGGGCTCACTTGAGAAGCGATTAACGTTGTGTCTTGATACAGGTTTGCTGCAATAATTATAACAATAGTCATATTAACAATCATAACAACAAGCCAGATAATATTGTACATATTCTATACGTATTACTATTATGAATAATAATCATATGTACTATCAGATCGCGTAAAAATCTAAGTTATCTCTTTTTCTCCTATTTTCCCGTATACGTATTACGTCCCTTGGCAATGAAATGTCAACAAGTATCATTCTGCGTGCCATAGAGTGCCCGTTTCATTTCTGACTTGTGCATATCTGTTGAAAGTGCGTATACATATGAAAAACTTACGGTGGAACGCTTTGTTGGCTTGTCATGGCTTGTACATGCAACTTCTGGGCTCACTTGAGAAGCGATTAACGTTGTGTCTTGATACAGGTTTGCTGCAATAATTATAACAATAGTCATATTAACAATCATAACAACAAGCCAGATAATATTGTACATATTCTATACGTATTACTATTATGAATAATAATCATATGTACTATCAGATCGCGTAAAAATCCAAGTTATCTCTTTTTCTCCTATTTTCCCGTACACGTATTACGACCCTTGGCAATGAAATGTCAACAAGTATCATTCTGCGTGCCATAGAATGCCCGTTTCATTTCTGACGTGTGCATATCTGTTGAAAGTACGTATACATATGAAAAACGTACGGTGGAACGCATTGTTGGCTTGTCATGGCTTGTACATGCAACTTCTGGGCTCACTTGAGAAGCGATTAACGTTGTGTCTTGATACAGGTTTGCTGCAATTATTATAACAATAGTCATATTAACAATCATAACAACAAGCCAGATACTATTGTACATATTCTATACGTATTACTATTATGAATAATAATCATATGTACTATCAGATCGAGTAAAAATCTAAGTTATCTCTTTTTCTCCTATTTTCCCGTACACGTATTACGTCCCGTGGCAATGAAATGTCAACAAGTATCATGCTGCGTGCCATAGAGTGCCCGTTTCATTTCTGACTTGTGCATATCTGTTGAAAGTACGTATACATATGAAAAACTTACGGTGGAACGCATTGTTGGCTTGTCATGGCTTGTACATGCAACTTCTGGGCTCACTTGAGAAGCGATTAACGTTGTGTCTTGATACAGGTTTGCTGCAATAATTATAACAATAGTCATATTAACAATCATAACAACAAGCCAGATAATATTGTACATATTCTATACGTATTACTATTATGAATAATAATCATATGTACTATCAGATCGGGTAAAAATCTAAGTTATCTCTTTTACTCCTATTTTCCCGTACACGTATTACGTCCCGTGGCAATGAAATGTCAACAAGTATCATGCTGCGTGCCATAGAGTGCCCGTTTCATTTCTGACTTGTGCATATCTGTTGAAAGTACGTATACATATGAAAAACTTACGGTGGAACGCATTGTTGGCTTGTCATGGCTTGTACATGCAACTTCTGGGCTCACTTGAGAAGCGATTAACGTTGTGCCTTGATACAGGTTTGCTGCAATAATTATAACAATAGTCATATTAACAATCATAACAACAAGCCAGATAATATTGTACATATTCTATACGTATTACTATTATGAATAATAATCATATGTACTATCAGATCGCGTAAAAATCTAAGTTATCTCTTTTTCTCCTATTTTCCCGTATACGTATTACGTCCCTTGGCAATGAAATGTCAACAAGTATCATTCTGCGTGCCATAGAGTGCCCGTTTCATTTCTGACTTGTGCATATCTGTTGAAAGTGCGTATACATATGAAAAACTTACGGTGGAACGCTTTGTTGGCTTGCCATGGCTTGTACATGCAACTTCTGGGCTCACTTGAGAAGCGATTAACGTTGTGTCTTGATACAGGTTTGCTGCAATAATTATAACAATAGTCATATTAACAATCATAACAACAAGCCAGATAATATTGTACATATTCTATACGTATTACTATTATGAATAATAATCATATGTACTATCAGATCGCGTAAAAATCTAAGTTATCTCTCTTTCTCCTATTTTCCCGTATACGTATTACGTCCCTTGGCAATGAAATGTCAACAAGTATCATTCTGCGTGCCATAGAGTGCCCGTTTCATTTCTGACTTGTGCATATCTGTTGAAAGTGCGTATACATATGAAAAACTTACGGTGGAACGCATTGTTGGCTTGTCATGGCTTGTACATGCAACTTCTGGGCTCACTTGAGAAGCGATTAACGTTGTCTTGATACAGGTTTGCTGCAATAATTATAACAATAGTCATATTAACAATCATAACAACAAGCCAGATAATATTGTACATATTCTATACGTATTACTATTATGAATAATAATCATATGTACTATCAGATCGCGTAAAAATCCAAGTTATCTCTTTTTCTCCTATTTTCCCGTACACGTATTACGTCCCTTGGCAATGAAATGTCAACAAGTATCATTCTGCGTGCCATAGAATGCCCGTTTCATTTCTGACTTGTGCATATCTGTTGAAAGTGCGTATACATATGAAAAACTTACGGTGGAACGCATTGTTGGCTTGTCATGGCTTGTACATGCAACTTCTGGGCTCACTTGAGAAGCGATTAACGTTGTGTCTTGATACAGGTTTGCTGCAATAATTATAACAATAGTCATATTAACAATCATGACAACAAGCCAGATAATATTGTACATATTCTATACGTATTACTATTATGAATAATAATCATATGTACTATCAGATCGCGTAAAAATCTAAGTTATCTCTTTTTCTCCTATTTTCCCGTATACGTATTACGTCCCTTGGCAATGAAATGTCAACAAGTATCATTCTGCGTGCCATAGAGTGCCCGTTTCATTTCTGACTTGTGCATATCTGTTGAAAGTGCGTATACATATGAAAAACTTACGGTGGAACGCTTTGTTGGCTTGTCATGGCTTGTACATGCAACTTCTGGGCTCACTTGAGAAGCGATTAACGTTGTGTCTTGATACAGGTTTGCTGCAATAATTATAACAATAGTCATATTAACAATCATAACAACAAGCCAGATAATATTGTACATATTCTATACGTATTTCTATTATGAATAATAATCATATGTACTATCAGATCGCGTAAAAATCTAAGTTATCTCTTTTTCTCCTATTTTCCCGTATACGTATTACGTCCCTTGGCAATGAAATGTCAACAAGTATCATTCTGCGAGCCATAGAGTACCCGTTTCATTTCTGACTTGTGCATATCTGTTGAAAGTGCGTATACATATGAAAAACTTACGGTGGAACGCATTGTTGGCTTGTCATGGCTTGTACATGCAACTTCTGGGCTCACTTGAGAAGCGATTAACGTTGTGTCTTGATACAGGTTTGCTGCAATAATTATAACAATAGTCATATTAACAATCATAACAACAAGCCAGATAATATTGTACATATTCTATACGTATTACTATTATGAATAATAATCATATGTACTATCAGATCGCGTAAAAATCCAAGTTATCTCTTTTTCTCCTATTTTCCCGTACACGTATTACGTCCCTTGGCAATGAAATGTCAACAAGTATCATTCTGCGTGCCATAGAATGCCCGTTTCATTTCTGACGTGTGCATATCTGTTGAAAGTGCGTATACATATGAAAAACTTACGGTGGAACGCATTGTTGGCTTGTCATGGCTTGTACATGCAACTTCTGGGCTAACTTGAGAAGCGATTAACGTTGTGTCTTGATACAGGTTTGCTGCAATAATTATAACAATAGTCATATTAACAATCATAACAACAAGCCAGATAATATTGTACATGTTCTATACGTATTACTATTATGAATAATAATCATATGTACTATCAGATCGCGTAAAAATCCAAGTTATCTCTTTTTCTCCTATTTTCCCGTACACGTATTACGTCCCTTGGCAATGAAATGTCAACAAGTATCATTCTGCGTGCCATAGAATGCCCGTTTCATTTCTGACGTGTGCATATCTGTTGAAAGTACGTATACATATGAAAAACTTACGGTGGAACGCATTGTTGGCTTATCATGGCTTGTACATGCAACTTCTGGGCTCACTTGAGAAGCGATTAACGTTGTGTCTTGATACAGGTTTGCTGCAATAATTATAACAATAGTCATATTAACAATCATAACAACAAGCCAGATAATATTGTACATATTCTATACGTATTACTATTATGAATAATAATCATATGTACTATCAGATCGGGTAAAAATCTAAGTTATCTCTTTTCTCCTATTTTCCCGTATACGTATTACGTCCCTTGGCAATGAAATGTCAACAAGTATCATTCTGCGTGCCATAGAGTGCCCGTTTCATTTCTGACTTGTGCATATCTGTTGAAAGTGCGTATACATATGAAAAACTTACGGTGGAACGCTTTGTTGGCTTGTCATGGCTTGTACATGCAACTTCTGGGCTCACTTGAGAAGCGATTAACGTTGTGTCTTGATACAGGTTTGCTGCAATAATTATAACAATAGTCATATTAACAATCATAACAACAAGCCAGATAATATTGTACATATTCTATACGTATTTCTATTATGAATAATAATCATATGTACTATCAGATCGCGTAAAAATCTAAGTTATCTCTTTTTCTCCTATTTTCCCGTATACGTATTACGTCCCTTGGCAATGAAATGTCAACAAGTATCATTCTGCGTGCCATAGAGTGCCCGTTTCATTTCTGACTTGTGCATATCTGTTGAAAGTGCGTATACATATGAAAAACTTACGGTGGAACGCATTGTTGGCTTGTCATGGCTTGTACATGCAACTTCTGGGCTCACTTGAGAAGCGATTAACGTTGTGTCTTGATACAGGTTTGCTGCAATAATTATAACAATAGTCATATTAACAATCATAACAACAAGCCAGATAATATTGTACATATTCTATACGTATTACTATTATGAATAATAATCATATGTACTATCAGATCGCGTAAAAATCCAAGTTATCTCTTTTTCTCCTATTTTCCCGTACACGTATTACGTCCCGTGGCAATGAAATGTCAACAAGTATCATGCTGCGTGCCATAGAGTGCCCGTTTCATTTCTGACTTGTGCATATCTGTTGAAAGTACGTATACATATGAAAAACTTACGGTGGAACGAATTGTTGGCTTGTCATGGCTTGTACATGCAACTTCTGTGCTCACTTGAGAAGCGATTAACGTTGTGTCTTGATACAGGTTTGCTGCAATAATTATAACAATAGTCATATTAACAATCATAACAACAAGCCAGATAATATTGTACATATTCTATACGTATTACTATTATGAATAATAATCATATGTACTATCAGATCGCGTAAAAATCCAAGTTATCTCTTTTTTTCTCCTATTTTCCCGTACACGTATTACGACCCTTGGCAATGAAATGTCAACAAGTATCATTCTGCGTGCCATAGAATGCCCGTTTCATTTCTGACGTGTGCATATCTGTTGAAAGTACGTATACATATGAAAAACTTACGGTGGAACGCATTGTTGGCTTGTCATGGCTTGTACATGCAACTTCTGGGCTCACTTGAGAAGCGATTAACGTTGTGTCTTGATACAGGTTTGCTGCAATTATTATAACAATAGTCATATTAACAATCATAACAACAAGCCAGATAATATTGTACATATTCTATACGTATTACTATTATGAATAATAATCATATGTACTATCAGATCGGGTAAAAATCTAAGTTATCTCTTTTTCTCCTATTTTCCCGTACACGTATTACGTCCCGTGGCAATGAAATGTCAACAAGTATCATGCTGCGTGCCATAGAGTGCCCGTTTCATTTCTGACTTGTGCATATCTGTTGAAAGTACGTATACATATGAAAAACTTACGGTGGAACGCATTGTTGGCTTGTCATGGCTTGTACATGCAACTTCTGGGCTCACTTGAGAAGCGATTAACGTTGTGTCTTGATACAGGTTTGCTGCAATAATTATAAAGAAGCGCCAGAATAAAAAGGGATTTGCCAATAAAATCCCTTTTTCACTATATAAATGAGCATTTTATATAGGGTAAAAATGCTAATAAACACCGCCCAATTTTCACTTTGCAAAAAAACGTGCTATCCAAGAGCTAAAATGTGCTCCATGCAGAGGCCACATTGATACGAGCGTGGAAATTTCCTCGCATTTTCATGGCATAAAAACGAGGAAATTTCCTCGTTTTGCAGCAGTAGTGCCAAGTAACAACAAACAGTGTTTTGAGTCATGTGGAAATCCTATCCATGCAAAAACGAGGAAATTTCCTCGTTTTGCAGCAGTAGTGCCAAGTAACAACAACGTAAAACAATATATAGTATCAATCTTTATTATTAAAAGGTATGTACAATGAACAAACACAATCAAATTAAAGTACATGTACAAAAGGCGAGGAAATTTCCTCGTTTTGTCGCAGTTATGCCGATCCATGTAAAATCGAGGAAATTTCCTCGTTTTGCCTCAGTAGTGCCCAGTAAAAGTGATAACAAACTGTGTTTTGAGTCATGTGTAAATTCTATCCATGGAAGAACGAGGAAATTTCCTCGTTTTACAGCAGTAGTGCCCAGTAACAACAAGCTGTGTTTTGAGTCTTTTGTAGATATCCATGTAAAAACGAGGAAATTTCCTCGTTTTTTGCCGCAGTAGAACCAAGTAACAACAAACTGTATTTTGAGTCATGTGTATAAAAACGAGGAAATTTCCTCGTTTTGCAGGAGTAGTGCCAAGTAACAACAAACAGTGTTTTGAGTCATGTGTAAATCCTATCCATGTAAAAACGAGGAAATTTCCTCGTTTTGCCGCAGTAGTGCCAAGTAACAACAAACTGTGTTTTGAGTCATGTGTAAATCCTATCCATGTAAAAACGAGGAAATTTCCTCGTTTTGCAGCATTAGTGACCAGTAACAACAAACTGCGTTTTGAAACTTTTGTAGCTCCCATCCCTGTAAAAACGAGGAAATTTCCTCGTTTTGCCGCAGTAGTACCAAGTAACAACAAACTGTGTTTTGAGTCATGTGTAAATCCTATCCATGCAAAAACGAGGAAATTTCCTCGTTTTGCAGCATTAGTGACCAGTAACAACAAACTGCGTTTTGAAACTTTTGTAGCTCCCATCCCTGTAAAAACGAGGAAATTTCCTCGTTTTGCCCAGGGAGTACGTCATAGGGAGGAGAAACGGGTTCATAAACGCTCTAGTTTATCGATTTATGTTGTCGCGCTAGAACGCCGCCATTTACTATTTTGTCGATACAGGTAAATCGATCGTAAGCCCGTTACATCTGAAAAGTTAAAATTTCAGCCAACATCTCAAATAAGGCAGCTTTTACAGCCACTTTTTACGGCTTTCTGTTATAATCAACATCACGAAATTACATTCTTAACAAAGATAAATATGTCTACTAATCACTTTTTGTTATTATTAATGTCTAATTTAACCCATACTTCGTATCTCGTTTGCAATAGCTACACACCATTTTTAATTCTATAAAATTAAAAATTTAGCTGATATCTCAAAAGGCACATTTTCATCACCTCTTTTTAGGCTTTGTCTTATAATCACCACCATGAAATTACCTTCTTGACAAAGATAAATATGTTTACTATTCACTTTTTGTTATTATTAATGCCTTAATAACCCGTAGTCTCGTATCTCGTTTGCAATAGCTATACACTGTCACCAATTTTTTATTTGGCGCACAGTGGCGCCATCTTGTTACACGGAACCGTCTGGTAAAATGTGCTTTTAAACATGCAAACAAATACACGCTCTGTATCAGAGGACACAATGTGAATAAATAATACTTATGTTTACATTTAGCACCTTTATTGAGCTTGTAATTGTAATAATTTATAAGAATTTGCTGTTTTTCACACACTCGCGAAACAACCGGAAGTAGTCATTTTCACGGAGTAGTGAAACACATGCGCGACAACATAAATCGGCAAAACGAGCCCGTTTCACCTCCCTATAACGTACTCCCTGTTTTGCCGCAGTAGTGCCAAGTAACAACAAACTGTGTTTTGAGTCATGTGTAAATCCTATCCATGCAAAAACGAGGAAATTTCCTCGTTTTGCAGCAGTAGTGCCCAGTAACAACAAACTGCGTTTTGAAACTTTTGTAGATCCCATCCCTGTAAAAAACGAGAAAATTTCCTCGTTTTTTGCAGCAGTAGAACCAAGTAGCAACAAACTGTATTTTGAATCATGTGTAAATCCTATCCATCTAAAAACGAGGAAATTTCCTCGTTTTGCAGCAGTAGTGCCCAGTAACAACAAACTGCCTTTTTGAGCCTTTTGTAGATCCATGTAACAAACGTGAAACTGTGTTTTGAGTATTTTGTAGATCCGGTCCAGTGCCGCAGTAGTGCCAAGTAACAACAAACTGTGTTTTGAGTCATGTTTAAATCCTATTGATGTAATAACGAGGTAATTTCTCGTTTTGTCACAATAAGAAGAAAATACCATGAATATGTAGTTTTTGTGATTTACACAATCAACTGACGAGACACTTTTTAAACAAATAAATACATAATTAAATAACAATTTATAGAGGATATTGTCGGTTTGTCGTGAATATAGGTTTATTTCATCTCGAAGTGAGAAAACTTATATTTTATCGTGCTTTAGCATAGTAACCTTTTGCTTGTAACAGGCATGGGTCTACACTAAAAACAACGCATATTACATCTAGACGGTGAAAAAATGAATTTTGTCAATCACAAGTATCCTGAATAATATAGCTTCCCTGGTTACATATGTGCTTAACCTACAATATGTGGAATAGTATTCGCCAATTTGTTACCAATACAGTGGTGAATGAGCTTCCGTATCGACACGAGTACACGAATACACAAAAGTCATCAGAGCGAGAGATATCTCTTAAAAACAGATATCTCTCAAAGAACAGAGATATCTCGTTAAAAGGAGATACATCCTGAAGTTAAAGAGATTACTACTACTACTACGGCTTACGTTGATGCTAATACTATACTTTAAACAACTGCTCCTGCTACTACACTACTACTGCTACTACTACTACTTTTAGAACAGCTACTACTACTGCTACTAATACCATTACTACTACTAATAATAATATTTGTAGTAGTAGAAATAGTAGCAGTAGTAGACTAGTAGTAGCAAACAGCAGTAGGTAGTAGTAGTATTAGTAGCAGCAGCAGCAGTAGTAGAAGCTGCAGCAGCAGCAGTAGTAATAGTAGTAGCTGCAGCAGCAGAACAACAGCAATAGCAGTAGAAGATGCATCAGAGCAACATCAGTAGTAGTAGTAGTAGTAGTAGTAGTAGTAGTAGCAGCAGTAGTTGCATTAAGCAGAAGTAACAGTCGTAGCAGCAGTAGTAGTAGCAGCAACAATGTGAACATCAATCAAGTCGAAATATCAAATTTAACATAATGCAATACATAATGAAAAAAACATGTGCGCCTGTTTCATCAGGGTATGCCTTAGAGGAATCGTTATGTGATCCACCTTTCTCTTCTGGTTTCTGAAAAATACTATAAGCAAATTCTTGTAAATACACGTGCAAAACTATGTCAACAGTTTAAGTTGATCTGTTAAGTCGTTAAGAAGCGTACTTGTTTATGTTAACATACTTGTTTATGTTAAACACACAATCCTGAAAATATGTTTAATGGATATGAACTATTTCATATTAAAATATGAAATATGATGTATATGAAATATAAATTAAAACAAATATCAAGATTATATGATTATGATGCTCACATGTACGTCCGAAAGTGACAGCTAACGCGAACATTAGTAATACTGACACGTGTCGATGTGACTGTGACAGCCGTACGCTATGCTACCAGAAACATACGTATCAGGTACATACGGGTTAGAATCACGTCGGAACATGTTAGTTTCATACTTACTTTCATATACTTTCGAGTTATCCATCACATACGTACATGTTAGTATATCGTTCGCACTAGCGGATCCAGGGGGGAGCGCACCCGGCGCCCCACTCCCACCAACCCCCCCCCCCCCCCACCCCTAAAGTTTCCGGATCATACATGTATGTCCATGTTACTGTCGATAAAATATCAAACAATTTCGATGCACGCTCTCAGTATATATTTCGCTCGCTGGAAGCATAATGGCTAATGAGTGGTTTAATTAACATATTGTTAAATCCTTTTTGTGTTAAACAATTTCGATGCACCTCAGTATAATAAAAAAATCTCGCTCGTTTCGCTCGCTCGCCGTATAATGGATAATGACTGGTTTAATTAACACATTGTTTAATCCATTATGTGTTAAACAATTTCGAAGCACACACTCAGTATAAAAACAATTCTCGCTTCGCTCGCTCGACGCATAATGGCTAATGAGTGGTTTAATTAACACATTGTTAAAGGGATTGTAGCGACACAGCCAAACAAGTTCTATTATTTAGAGTTCTGAAAAACTTGGAAAAAGGTGAAAGAATTATCAAAATCGGATGATAAACAAAAAAGATATAACCATTTAAAGGTTGTTTTAAAAAGGATATGGAAGCCCGCCATTTTAGAACTATGACATCATAGTTTCATATTACCATATATGGAATATTGATAAATATCTTTTAAACGAAGAAAATCTTTGCAATGAATGCAAAATGTTGACTGGTCATATAAAGCATTATTGCCATTAATTATTACATATTTTTCATACAATTGCTATCGTTTCCCTATAAATGTGTATATTTTCATATTTAAAAACTATTGCATATATGGTAATTTAGAACCGTGATGTCAAAGCTTTCAAAATGGCCGCTTCCATATCTGTTTCAACAGAAACTTCAAATGATCGATATATCCTTCTTTGTTATCATTCTGATTTTGATAATTCTTTCCCCCTTATTCAAGTTTTTCAGAACTCTTAATATTAAAGATGTTTGGCTGTGTCGCTACATTCCCTTTAATCCTTTTTGTGTTAAAAAAGTTCGATGCACGCTCTCAGTATAATTTTTTTCTCGCTCGTTTCGCTAGTTCGACGCATAATGGCTAATGACTGGTTTCATTAACACATTGTTTCATCCTTTTAGTTGAAAACGGACTTTTTTACCCTATCAACTACCGCAAACCGTTGTATGAGGCTAGATACGGACCGACCCGAAAATTGGCCAAAATCTTACGCCTCCACTAAGCTGAAATCCTGGATCCGCCCCTGGTACGTGCATGTGAAACTATTCAAGATTGTTCGTTTAAGTATCGCGGATGTTCGTGTAATTGTCACATGCTTGTGCTTGAAGAACTTGAATGCGTACAGCTAAGAATCATGTATGCAGTGTTTCTGTCATGTACACGTTTTAATATTTACGTCAGCCTGTAGGGTACCCCTGTCGTGTTAGCTTGCGCCTGCGTACGTGTTGATATAGTGTACGGTGTACCTACGCAATGTATTATATAAATATAATATATTATTGGTATTAACAGTGTTTAATATTAAACAGTTAATTACGTTCCAAAACTATTTGTTATATACTAATATTTATAATTAATATTAATGACTGAACAAATACAAGTTAATCTATATTTAGAAAAAAACTAATGGGAGAGAAATAGAATATTGTTTTCCCCAATTATCACTGCACGATAGCTTGCTAATTTATTGACGATTACGCGATCTTAGTGTTACAAAAGTGGATTAACTTATGTTTACTTCGTTCAGATTATCATGATTATATGAAGAAAAAAACAACAACTATAAACTTGTTTAAGAACTTACAAACAATTCATTTCTGTTGTTGTTGTTGTTTTATCAGAAATTCGCGTTACTGTTACTGTAAAGTACCATTTACAATACACAGCGAACTTAAACTAGTATGTTGCCACGCTTCGTCGGTACGATCCAACAGATATACATGGACATTAACAGAATTTGTTGATATGGATGTGTAGGCTGCATTAAATTAAACTTCAATTGGCAATTTAGATTTTGGTTGACCTTCTTGAAAGAACCTTCAACCGCCTTACGGTTTGTGGCAACTTGAATATCAGATTGAAATGTAAGGAACCGTGCCACGTTTTATGTACGTTACGTATTATCTGCATAATCTTGATAATGTCTTTGTTTTGTTTGTATGTGTTTTACGTCATTTCTAACACATGCAAGGTTATATATGACGGTCGATTGTTCATATTAACTATAACGAATGTACGTGTAGGTTTTAAGTATTTCATTTTGTATCACATACTTACATGTAAGGTAAAATATGTGTATGCGTTAGTCTTATATACACGCGTGGTAGCTATAACGTGCGTTCTTATTATACTGTGTCGTATGAACAATAAGACGTTTCATAAGTCTTATTTCGTAGACCAGATATCATGGATATAGTGCTCGTGTTTTTTTGATCCACATTTCTTTAAAGGGACACACTTGAAATGTTTATCAAGCATTGAAATCAGCGTCTCGATTTATTTATCCAGTAGCATTTTGACTATAAACCTGCTTGCATACAATTTAATTACATTCTGAGATTAATTTGTTTCGTCTTAGTCTACCATAAGTTTATGTATTTAGACAGCAATCTAATTGCGTAATAAAACAAAATATATTCGGTGTAACGATGCAATTTTAACACTATTAACTTTAGATTACTTCGGAGAAATCATTCAAATGTGTCCAGTCTATGGATTGGCTTATCGCTTGATCAATCCACATGGTCAATGATCATTTATAATAAATATATACTGAAACGAAAAAGAAATGCAACCCGGGAATTTCCGCTATATATTGTATGTACTGCAGTTAATCGTAAGAAATTTCCGTTCGGAAAAACGTCTAAAACAGCAACTAGTATTCCTTCAAAGTTGCATTATTGGCCGAGTACGTGTTTGGCTCTGGCATGTCAGCAAACTTAGGATGCACATTTTTGCAAACTCTTCATTAAACACATTACTAAAATGGCTCAATTTTTCAAAGAGAAACTTCAACATTTATGAATTTACAAAGTGTACTGCGATAAAACTTCTACAACATCACAGTTGTATCCTTTCTCTAACTAACTGCAACTTTTTGTTTACACAACATCTTTGAATTTCTTTGGAATAGTATGTGAATTAAGTGTGCAGTATATACAATATATATAGTGGAAATTCCCGAGTCTGATTACGTGTTTAACTAACCAATGCTAAAATAAAACACCACAAATGGAAAATACTGTTTATATTCATGTATTTCTACAACAATTTTTAGTTTCAGTTTTAAAACAGATGATGGCATTTTTAATGCATTGACTTAAAAATCATTTGAACATAAAGTCATTGCTTTAAAAAAAAGGATAATGTAATATCAATTGAAAGGAGTACTTTTTTTTTTCAGAATTGTTCAAATACTTTATTGTTGCATTAACTTGATAAAAAAAAATTAAACGAACCATAAACCACGAAAAGGCTCGTGAAGAAGTTATTTCCTGACTATGCTTACGCGCCATTGTTGGCTGTTTTAAACTTGGCAATACAATCGCAGTTTATTACAACGCTAGCATCGTATGTAGATATCGCATAGGTGCTAATATGGTAATTTCATAACGTTTCTTTTATTTATTTTTTAAGAAATCTAGACCGGAAGTCTCATGACATCAGGTTTTGGAATAGATTGCTTTATAAACAAAAAAGAAGATGTGCATGATGTACCGCCTTCACGAATTAATTGATGCACCATACTAAAATAATAATAATAATAATAATAATAAACAATGTGCGATATTTTTAAAAATCATTATTGCAGAGTGCCATTTTAAACAGTTCATGTTTTATAATATAATGTTTCGTGTAGGTTGCATTCGTCTAGCCTAGAAGAATTCATATATAATACTCGGTAAAAAACGTTTTGGACAAGGGTATATAAAGTCATATATAAAAATAAAACTAGTGGACAAAATTTAAGTATCTTTCTTCAGTAACCAAGGTCTACCCTACCCGGTTAATTTGGGTACCAGGAAAATTAAATCCCAAACAAGATTTGATTTTAAAAAAATATCGCGAATACACAAAGGGTCTGTAAAAAATGTTTCAAAGTCCATACAAAGTAACAGTTACGGACACATTCGAGTAAACCAATAAAAAGATTATTATTTTTTTCGCAAACTTTCATTGTAAACGATAATTATTGTTGATTGTTGATCTATTGTGAATTATCAACTGAGATCATAAGGGTTATGGTCATGGTTCAGCGATCATTATACGAGTTCGAACCCTGCCATGGTCCAAAACTTCTTTTACAGAGTATATATAAAGGTAAATAATACATTTCATAATTAATCGTTTTAGTTTGAAACAGGGAAGCAAATTCAAAACCGGAAGTAACCTAATTTATAATCTGCAACATCGAGATTCTTATAATTTTATGTGGTTATCGAATAATTTGTGAGATTATTTTCTCATCATTATCTATTTAAAATCGCTATAAAATGGATGGAGGAACGTTAATTCAACGCTACAAATAAAATATAACGTAAGTAAATTGTTTTTCACATTTGATGACGTAATAAGTTTACAGATCATGTACGCATGGTTGAATTCTTAAATTAGATCCTTATCGCGGAGGGTAATTAACACCTCTGCCTGCCCCTCTAATCCTTATGAAAACACGCCAATTAGTGGCTAAGGACGTATGCTTGTCAGGAGTTTTATGCCTCAAGGCGTTATTTGGTCAGATAATTATGTCATTAATTAACACTGGGAATTAATGTTTTGACCCACTTTAAAGGGATCGCGGCACGGTTTTAAAGGGTCGCGGTCAGATTAAGGATCGCGGCATGTCTGTTTCAAAAGTAAGGGATCGCGGCGCCGATACGCCAACCACTCCTGAATCTTCACAGCGTGCACGTCGCGGAGAGGGCACAGTCAGCAATCAAAGAGGATTGACCAAGTGGGTCGATCCTTGCCGCGCACCGCCCTCGAACGTACCGCAGGGACTGCCGGAACACCGTTTATCTTGCAGTATATTGTCTTACTGCAAGAACGGGAGGATTGCTGATTGACTGAAAGTGAAGATGTCTCCTGCGTTCCCATCACAGCACACATCATCTGACGTCCACAGATCCCGGAAGTCTTGTCCGCGAGCCGGAAGGAATAGTTCACCGTTCGGCTTACATTCGACAACCAAGGGGAGAAGGACGTCGGGTGGTGTGTGCGGCGCAGGGGTCATACTGTGATGGGTTGTGGCCCCAAAAAAGACCGTCACCACTCGTAGAGGATGTAGGACACAGTAGCGGATGTAGGACCCACCACGCCAGCAGCCGACCACCATGCCAGTTCAGTACAGACCACTCACCGCCGCAGCGACAACCACAGAGCAACAGCGACATCCACCTACATAACTACAAGAGAAATGACGACGCAGCAGCACAACATAACCAACGCATCCATCTAGAAGAAGTCCAGACTCAATTGTGCCCATAGCGACCCGGGTTACCGAGCGTTTTAGTTGGCGGAGGGGACTCTAAACCTTAGAATACACACACACACACGCCGATACGCCATAAATGGCTGGGGAAGACCCTGGTCTAGGATTCTTAGATACATTGTAATTGAATATTCATAATCATAGATACATACGACACGATAATTAAAACTAGCTAGTTTACAGAACAAACAAAGAATGATGTTTTGTTTATAGAATAAAGGTATCAACAAGTTATCATGCTGACATTTTAACTGCAATTAAAGAAAAATCCATATATTTTGTTCACAATGCAAAGAGAATAATAAATGGGTATTTTCATGACACCCTATATCAGGCCTGAGACGCCATATCAGCCCTCGAGCTGAGAGCTTTAGCTAGAGGGCTGATATGGGTCGAGGGCCTGATGTAGCGTGTGATATGAAAATACACATTTTTATTCTGTTTATCATATACTTCAGCAATGACTTTGTTGAACTGCCAAATTCAACTAATTTACTGCGCTTTTTTTCCAGGGAGAATTAATAAATGTAATCACATTTGTATGTTTTCATTCACGTCTGTCGCGTAAACTTGTGTAGATATAAACGACATTTCTTTCCGAAATTTGATTTAAAATGAATGTCATTGACTTTGAAATTGTCTAATTTAGAAAGTGAATGGTCACAATTGGTTATTTTATCCACGGATGGTTCTATATAATTGAGTTTATTATAACGTTGTTAAACTATCTTTGTGGTCCGTGTATTATGCCTTATTTATTTCTTTATTTGACTTTTATCTATCTATCATCCATTTTATTTCATCCTCATTACTAGTCAAGTCATTTCCGTAGAGTTATGGTCAAAGATGACAGCTCAACGTACACATGTAGATGTATCGCCAATAATCTGGCGCGAAAGCAGGATGACAAACAGACGACATACGATACGAGTGACACATCGTATACAATCGTAACTAATCGGTAATTTCCGTATCACTCCGCTGAAAGAATCATAAAGAATATTCGGTTATTTCCGTGATATGACATTTTTTAACCGTGTGATGAAGCTTTATTGCCCGGCAACTACATCCTGATTGATATGACTGCCTAAGTCTATATCGTAACAACGTATTTATATGGAAGTTTGTGATAAATCTCATACTCAACGAGTACTAAGATAACTGAATACAATTATTGAAGCAAATTGTTTCTGCATATTACCTAATGTTGATTATATCGCACCAATACTACATTTTAAACCTAAAAATATATGCAGGGAAATGTGATTGTAGAGATAAGAGAATCAGGCACTTCTGAAAACACCATGAGAGAAGTGAAAATCAAATAGAGTATAGTAATACCTATATATACGCATATAAACATGTCAATATTCCCGATCACCCTTGAAATTCTCTTAAACATACGCTTGAGCAGTAAAATACAATACAAATCTCTTATTACTCTGTTTTAAAACACACTTTTAGATATGTGTAGTTCTCCCTCATAACATAAGATATAATAACCATGATAACATACACTGTTCTTAGATACAATATTTAGTAATATAACTAGCATAACATAAACATGTACACTGTAGATCTTAAATAAAAAGTAACAAAAAATTAATATAAAAATGCTTACCTGTGAAATGTAAGTCGTTTCATCTCTTTTAAATCCATCTTCTATATACTGACTGTATCATATGTTTTTCAAAGTGTCAAAAACGCCCACTAATACACTAAACCACCAGATGCTAAACCAGATGCACCAGCTGTTATTTAGACAACGGGTGGACGAGTCTATTTTGCCAATAAGGGGTGATAAGTTATCTGTCGCTATGAAGAGTTGGTTTAATTGAATCAGTATTTTAATTAAAATAATTCCAGTATGTGAATTACAAGAAATCAATATTGTAATATTTAATAAGATTTAAACAAATGACTTTGTTGGAAATTATTGTCACAATGACAAAAGAGTAATATAGAAAAAATTAAAAAAAATCCTAAATACCTATAGCGAAAATGGTATCTTCCAGAATTATAATTTGGATTTAGTTGAATTTAGCTGTGTTTCGAGCCTTATGGAAGAAATATATTATTTGCGATGTATTATTTCCACGGATTTAAAGAAATTGAAGGTAAGAATGAATATATTTATTATGTTTTTAAGTTCGCTAATATATAAAAAAGTGAATATTAAATAATACAGCAGGTGCTTGATTTATACTAATAAACCACCGAATTATCGTGTCGTTATATTTTATAGAGTTATACATTTGATTTCGGATTAAAAGTTTCTTTAATATTATATACTGCATACATGTCCGTCCGTCCGTCCCTCTCTCTCTCTCTCTCTCTCTCTCATGGGATAATGTAGGGTCCTTATATTATAAGGACTCTGGATAATGTGAGTTTTATTTTTCACTGCTAGTTGTTGCAACTTTATTTAGAGGGAAAAAAACTGTTAATTTTAAATATTTAACTTTAACTTGGAAATGTCCTAACTAAGAAATTGAGTGGTAGTTTTTGAAAATCGGTCAAAATCGGTTATTAAGATATATATCGTTGTTTTGACATACACAGACATACGGATAAGGGATGCACGGGCGGATTCATTCGTATGCGAATTAAAATATCAAGTACTACATATAACGCGTAGCTAGAATTTGACAAATTGAAGTAAACCGTACATTAATTTATATATAGCCACATAGGACATCATTCTAAAAACAAAATTACAAATAAATGAAAGTTTAAAACCAGACAATATTATTAAATTTCAGATCGTGTTTAGTCATGGCGTGTAATACTTGTAATGCGTGTAATGCACTTGGAGAGTAAAGAAAGTCATCAATGGGGTTACATTTTTACGTGCTGTTCGATGTAAAATTACTTTGAATAAACGCAGACTTACTGTTATCTTTAACAGTTTGCATTATACACTATTATAGATAAACATCACGCAAATAAACGCAAGGTAGTAATTCCGGATTTGTATTTTTTTAGAATTGTTCAGCTACATTATTTCTTTATTAATTAAATATAATAAAATTAAACTAAATAAGCCATAGATCACATAAAGAATTTACACTGAACATTTAAAATAAAAGACCCGAAAAGGTATATCTATCCCAACTATGGTTACGCGCTAGAGATAGCAATTTTAAACTTGGCGATAAAAAAGATCGTAATAGAATGCGTTCTAACAAGCCTAGTCTTCCGTGTATTCCAGTCGTAATTGTGGAATTGTTCAAATACATTATTGTTGCATTAACTTGATAAAATAAATTAAATTTTAGGTCTCCCTAAAATACATCCTCAATAACATCAGTAGAGATGTTTTCTACCAACCATATTATGTTCACGACATAAGACTTCGCTCCGCTTCATAATGCTATGCATCTATGCATTTTGCAGTACAAAAGTGAGAATTTCAAAGTAACTATTCACTGCCATCTGACAGTTATCCATAACGTACAAACTCGATAACTTCCGTAGACTATCGGAACTTGAGGCTGTTCCGAATCATATAATTGCGGTGTTAGGTATAGTTGCATGTGAAATGGATACTTCCTGCATGAAAACAAAATATAATCTAAAAACACGTCTGCATTTTAGAGTGCGTCCATAGTAATTTCAATAAAGTAACATGGTTATTCAGCGGTTTATATGTGGGAAAGGATTGAACACGTGACGAAATCAGCTTAATCTCCCTGTTGGCTGGTCCGAAAATATGTAAATAAGTTTGAGCAGACCAGTAGGTCATATACCACTATTGCATTTCCCATAGGCCTCCATTATAGGCATTTGGCCTACAACCCCTATTCCTATATCCGAACTGATGATAAAACCTAAATGTTTTTAAAGAACTATCTTAGAGACATTCAAAAATGACCAGCAAATTGGGACTATTGTATTGCGTTCAGCCTCTAATATTGCACTGAAGGTGGGCACCCCCAGAATGGCAGTAAAGAAATTTTACTTTTTGCAAATATACTCTCAGTACAATTGTACCCATAAAAATGCAAATTTCAGTCAACATATCCTAACTGAACATGTTTTATGTTGGAAATATATTTTTTGGATGTTTTATGGGGATTTGTTATGATTTGGATAATTTTATCAGAATCTACCTTACAATCTGACTATATGCCCTAATAGACCTATACTTTTTTCAACCAATCAGAAGCCCCAAATCAATAGTGGTATGGGTGCCAGTAAGCGAGTTGTCTACTATACTGTCTCTGTTTAAAAGAAACTAACCCGCCAAATAACTGCACAATTTCACTACAAAACCGATTATTAAAACACAATCCAGATGTTCGGGTCCGAATCTAGCCCCATAAAACGGTTGCGGTAGTGCATTGATAGGGTAAAATAGTCCGTTTTCAACTAAAAGGATTAAACAATGTGTTATTGAAACCAGTCATTAACCATTATGCGTCGAGCTAGCGAAGCGAGCGAGAAATTTTTTATACTGAGGGCGTGCATCGAAATTGTTTAACACAAAAAGGATTTAACAATGTGTTAATTAAACCAGTCATTATCCATTATGCGTCGAGCGAGCGAAACGAGCGAGAAGATTTTTTATACTGAGGGCGTGCATCGAAATTGTTTAACACAAAAATGATTTAACAATATGTTAATTAAACCACTTATTAACTATTATGCTTCCAGCGAGCGAAGCGAAAAAGAAAAAAATTATACTGAGAGCGTGCATCGAAATTGTTTGATATTTTATCTACAGTAACATGGACATACATGCATGATCCGGAAACTTTATGGGGGGGTGGGGGGGTGGGGGGTGCGCCGATTTTAGTACGTATGTGATAGATAACTCGAAAGTATATGAAAGTAAGTATGAAACTAACATGTTCCGACGCGATTCTAACTCGTATGTACCTGATACGTATGTTACTGGGCTTATATTACGGTAGCATAGCGTACGGCTGTCACAGTCACATCGACACGTGTCAGTATTACTAACGTTCGCGTTAGCTGTCTCGTTCGACGTATACTGTGCAATCTCATCATCAATAATCTTGATATTGTTAATCATACATTCAATATAAAATCAAATAATATATTCAATATCAAATCTTAACCAAATAACACCACATTTACATTAGTGTGTATTAACATAAACACACTAATTAACAACACAACCCATACGCTACTCAACTACTACACAGCATAACACCTACAACCATAGTTGACATAGTATTCCTAGATAAAACAAGACTCTACTAAATATTCAAACTACACAAACACCCCCCTCACAACAACTCCTACCTCATTATTAACCCAACAACCCTCATACACTACGCAAAACCCCCATACATCAAACCAGTATCTACCATAACTAATACAAACATAATATCACAAAATTAAACAAATCAACTAAACTCAATAATATACATAAATATATCTCAAACACCATCATCATCACCTCCATAAACCTATCATCCACCATCCACACCATCATCAACATCAACACTCAAAACTCACCTAACTACACACACTCATAATATAACTAACATCATCACAATAAAATACATATATCTGCTCATCACTACCTAACTAAATAAC
Source organism: Cyrtodaria siliqua (assembly GCA_037043455.1). Classification (NCBI taxonomy): domain Eukaryota; kingdom Metazoa; phylum Mollusca; class Bivalvia; order Adapedonta; family Hiatellidae; genus Cyrtodaria; species Cyrtodaria siliqua. Next base: position 2,083 of record JAWPHD010022452.1, on the reverse strand, counting down.
ATCATAATCATCAACATACTATCTTCATGACAATACACTAACTACACCAACATATAATACAACTACTACATACCACACTAACTACATCAACAACACCACAAACAATCTACAATAATAATACTAACTACACATTACAACATAACTCCTACTACTAACTCCTAACACACCCTACTACTAATACTCCTACTACTATACTACTCCTTCTCCAATAAACCTTACACTACAACACACCCATCCCCTCTACTACTAACTACTACCAATAAAATTACAAACACATCCACTAACAACATAACACCTACACCCTAACTCCACAATAACCTATCCTCCACCAATCACACACAAACACAACACCACCAACCAACAACCCCCCCCCAACACCCCAAAACCTAACTCTCAAAACAAACCCACTTCATACAACAAAAACCCTCTACACAAATAAAAATCTCTCACACATAAAAACCTCTCACCACACTCAATCATCAAAATATACAACTATACCCTCACTCCCTACCAACTCCATACAATTACCCCCCAATTCTCCACACACCCACAATACTTAACCTCCCACATACCCTTTCCTCACACAACAACCTTCACAATATCAATCCCCCCCAACAATAACCTAACTCATACACATCTAATAAAAACTATACTCCCATCATAACCCCTCCCCCCTTAACCCATAACTCCTCACCCACACCTAAAACACCAACCTCATCCCCACCAACACAACTTCCCCCCCCCCCACAACACCAAAACAAACATACTAACAACTAAACCCCCTATAACTACCTAATCAATATACCCACCCCCCACCACAACATTAAAAAAAACAATATCCCCCCTCCTCCCAACCATAACAACATCCACTTCAAACCCATCCCACCCCCCCCTAAATAATAAACCATAACACCCCCAACCCCCCTCTAAATAATAACATTACACCAAAAAACCTATAATTCAACCCCCCTAAACCCCCACTAAAAAACACATACCCACAAACCCCCCTCTACCACTAAAAACCACATCACATCAAACCCAAACACCCCCCCCTAAACAAACACACAATAAACATCAACCCCCCCCACAACCCAACACAAAAACCTACAACACAACCCCCCAACAACCCCACACTAACAAATAACATACCACACACAACCCACAACCAAACCCAAACACATCCCACAACACCCAAACACACCCCCCAAAAACCAAACCCAACACAACCCCCCCCCACACCACCAACAACAAACACCCCACCAACCCCCCCACAAACCACAAACCACCCAACCCCCCACAACCCCAAACACAACCAACACAAACACCCACCCCACAACCCCAAACCAAAACAAACCCAACCCACAACCCCCACAACCCACAAACAAACACACATCACCCCCAACCCACCCCCCCAACATAACCCACCAACAATCACCACACACCCCACACACCCAACCCCAACACCATACACCTCCACCAACCACCCCACCACAACCACAAAAACCCAACACACCAAACACAACCAAACCACACCCCAACAAACCACACCCACAAACACACAACAAACAACCAAACAATCTCACAACCCCACTCACCCAAAAACAAAACCACAACAAACAACACCCCACCCACCCCCCCATAACAACAACCCAACTCACCAACACTCCCCCACAACCCAACCACAAAACACAACCATCACCCAAACCCCACAAACACCCAAATCACACATACACAACCCAAACTACATACACCACCAAAACAAACCCCCCTATCCCCAAACCTAAACACAACCACAAACAACCCCACACCCACACCCCAACAAACCACACTAACCCCCTCAAACAAATCCCCCAACAAACAAAAACTACAATACAAAATCACTATACTCCACACATAAACCACATTCCACCCACCATCCCCCCAACAAATACCCTCAACCTAATCAAAATACATCAATACAACCCCACACCCACCCTACTAACAAAACAACATACCAAACACACCATCCACACCCTCCAAACCACAACACAACCCTCCATCCCACCATCCCCACTCAAACCCCACTACCCCTAAAACACCCACC
>JAWPHD010022451.1:0-25044 GCA_037043455.1 Cyrtodaria siliqua | reverse complement strand
GATCTATGATTCTAAAATGAGATGATTTTGGTCCTTGTCAAAAATAATTTTGATTCATCATTAAACGTGGCTTCCAGCGACCATCATTGTTTACATAGAGTTATATAGTAAAAATTTGTAGCAACTACTTGAAGGATTTTCATGAAACTTACTTGAAAGGTTGCTCTTGATGTCTAGTTGATCCTAGCAAAATTTCAGTTCGGAAATTCAAGATGGCCACCATGGCTAAAAATAGATTTTTAAAGAACAGATTCGTAGCGACTACATCATCTTGAAAACTATAAGTGATATTGATATGGGACTTTTTCTAAAATGATCAGCATGACATGATGTTGGTCCTTGTTCAAAATTATTTTGATTTAACATTAAACATGGCTGCCAGTGGCCATCTTTGATTACATAGAGTTTTACAGTAAGAACATTTAGCGACTACACCTCTGAAACTACTTGACAGATTTTCATGAAACTTTACGGGAATGCATATCCAGTGTGGCCCCGCACCAGCAGTCACATGTTTTATATAGACTTGTATAGGGAAAAACCTAAAAAAAATCATCTTTTCTAAAACTACAAGAGCCAGACGTTTAATATTTTAGATTTACAACATGATTATGGTCCTCTACCAAGTTTTTTCAAATGGTGGCCCTGGGGTCCAATTTGGCCCTACCCCAGTGGTCACATATTTTGCATAGACTTACAGAGGGAAACACTTTTAAAAATCATCTTTTCTGGAACTACAAGAGCCAAACGTTAAATATTTTGCATTTACCATAAGGTTGTGGTCCTCTACCTAGATTGTGCAAATGGTGACGTTAGGGTTCAATTTGGCCCCATCCCTGAGGTCACATATTTTACAAGATTTATTTAGGGAAAAACTTAAAACATCGTCTTTCTGAAACTACAAGAGCCAAAGGTTTTGCATTTACCATAAGCTTATGCTCCTCTAACAAGTTTATTCAAATTGTGGCCCTGGGGTCAAATTTGGGCCTGTCCCAGGAGTCGCATGTTTTACATGGACTTTTATGGGGGAAAAGCTTAAAAAATCTTCTACTCTGAAACTACAAGGGTCAAAGGTTCAGTATTTTGTATTTACCATAAGTTTATGTTCGTCTATGAAATTTGTTCAAATGGTAACACTAGAGTTATGGCCCTTGATTTACTGCCCCAGGCTTCACATCTTTTACATATAGACTTAGGGAAAAATTAACTACAAGTATCAAAGGTTTAATATTTTGTATTTACCATAAGCTTATGGTCCTCTTCAAATGGTGACCCTAGGGTCAAATGTGTACAGCCAGTAGAGCGATACAGACCCACTTGAGCCTCTTTTTTTTAAAAATGTTTCTGTGTTACACCACATATCACCATCCCCCATGCAACCATTCCATTCCCTCATTTTTACCCACAATTGTCTGTGTTGTTGATATTGTTTATAGGCACAAAGTGCACAGCTGTGCATATCTCTATTATCAACCCGCTCTCCCTAAATAATACCTTGTGGCATACCTTGTGCATATCACACGTTTCCTCTTTGTTTGTTTATATTGTTTAAGGGTACACAGGGCATATCTTTTCCCATGGCATTCTTCACTCCCCCATCTCACCAGACCCCACCCCAATCTCACCAGACCCCCCCCCCCCTATAAAGAGAGACCCCCCCCCCCCCCCCCCCCCCCCTATAAAGAGAGATCCAACTTTCTCTGATTGTATATCAGGTGTATAATTTGTTGTTCTCTGAAACAGCGAATAGTTGAGATGCGGTGTTCTCCGACACGTCTTTTTCTTTTAAATGATCGCCAACACCTACATTATCAAGTTTGTTCAAACAAAGTCCCCATGGTCAAAAAAAGGTCCAAAGTTTGTATATAGAGTTTTTGCATATTTACGAGTCTAATAAATAATATTTAAGGAAAAACTTGAAAAAGCTTCTCAGAAACCACAAGGCATAGAGTTGTCATATAGTGCAGCATAGGCTTATGCTCTTCTACCAGGTTTGTTCAAATTGTGACCCTGGGGGTCAAATCTGCCCCTGCTGCAGGGGTCACATATTATACATAAGACATATCTATAGGGGAAAAAAAAGTATTGTTTTCTAAAACTGCTAGGCATGGAACTACTCTTATATATTGCATGTAGCATACACTTATGGTCCTCTACCAAGTTTGTTCAAATGGTGACACGGGTCAAGTTTTACCTCGCACTGGGGGTCAGAGTTTTACATAGAGTTAAATCGGAAATCTGTAGGTCTCATATATTGCATGCAGCATTAGCTTATGGTCCTCTGCCAAGATTGTTCAAATGGTGACACTGGGGTCAAATTTGACCTTGCACCAGGGGTCACATATGTTACATAGACATAAATAAGGAAAAAATTAAATAGTCTTCCACTCTCAAACCGCACAGCAAAGAGCTCTCTTATATTGCATGTAGCATACACTTATGGTCCACTACAATTTTGTTCAAATGGTGACAAATTTGGCACTTCCCTAGGTGTCACATTTTTTACATAGACTTTATAGGGAAAACATTGAAACTTAAACACTCTTCTTCTCTGAAACTACAACAGCCAGAGGTTTAATATTTTGCATTTACCATGAGCTTCTGTCCTCTACCAATTGATTGAAATGGTGACCGTTGGGTCAAATATTGCCCCGCCCCAGCAGTCACATGTTTTTCATATGGGGGAAAAACTTAAACATTATTCTACTCTGAAACTACAAGGGTCAAAGCTTTAATATTTTGTATTTACCATAAGTTTATGGTCCTCTATGAAATTTGTTCAAATCTTAACACTAGAGTTATGGCCCTTGATTTACAGCCCCAGGCTTCACATCTTTTACATATAGACTTTTATAGGGAAAAACTAAGAAATCTTCACTGAAACTACAAGTATTAAAGGTTTAATATTTTGTATTTACCATAAGCTTATGGTCCTCTTCAAAGTTTATTCAAATGGTGACCCTAGGGTCAAATGTGTACAGTCAGTAGAGCGATAAAGGCCCTCTTGGGCCTCTTGTTTTTTAAATGTTTCTGTGTTACACCAAATATCACCATCCCCCATCCAACCATTCCATTCCCTGATTTTGTTCTCTTGTTGCTCTGGCTTCTGCCAAGTCATTGAGTACCTTCTTTGTGGCTTTCTAGGCTATATTTTTTTTGTATTCATATATACACGAGCATCTTTGTGTTTTGCTGCCTTGTTGGTTAGAGAATAGTTCATGGCGGGGATTTCTTTATTTACACTGTCCCATTTTATTAGGATGACAGTAGGGTAAGTGTGAGGTTTGGTGCACCGTAGAACCTGGTTTAAACCACTTTTTTTGCCACTGACCGTTCTAATGCGGTAACCCTTTTTTGTTGGTGATGTCTTATTTGGCCTTTTATTCATCTTTAAAGTTGTTCTTTGTTTCTGTGTGTGTTTCTGGTTGACTGTCGTCCTTGAACGCTACTTTTTCTGTTCGATTTTTGTGTCTAATTATATAGAGACAAGCTTAATAAATCTTCTTCTCTGAAACCACAAGGCAGAGCTCTCTTATATTGCATGTAGCATTAGCTTTTGGTCCTCTAACAAATTTGTTTAAATAGTGACCCTGGATAAAAGCTTGCCTAGCCTCGGGGGTCATAGTTTTACATAGAGTTATATAGGATTTTTTTTTAAATATCATCTTTGAACTACAAGAGCTAGCAGTGTAATATTTTGCGTATACCATAAGCTTATGGTCCTCTACCCTTAGGTCAAATTTGGCCTTGCTACAGGGGTCACAGTTTTACATAGACATATGGGGATAAGAAAATCCTTAAAAATCTTCTTCTCTGAAACTTCAAAAGCCAGATGTCTATTAATTTGCATGTAGCATAAGCTTATGGTTCTCTACCAAGTTTTTTCAGGGGAAAAGACACAAAAAGCAATTACTGCATTACAAACAGTAATTAGTTTGTTATTTTACCCCACTTTCACAAAGTGAAGTGGGGGCTATATAGGAATCAGGTTGTCTATAACGTCCTGTCGCGTCCTGTCACCTAACACATTTTTGTCCCATCGCGTCCCGTATCACATTTTTAATACTTGCATATCTCAAACAGTTTTGAATAGGTTGTTGCAAACTTCATATACTCATAGCAACTGATGACCTTATGTCTCTCTACATCACTCATTGTTGATTGCTTACTTCATTACAGAATTATGGCTCTTTGACTTAGAATTTTCCATTCTAATATTGTATAATGTCCTGTAACACTTTTTTTTTTCTCAAACATTTTCGAATTTAATGTTTACAAACTTCATATACACATAACAACTGATGACTTTATGTCTCTCTACATCATACATTGTTGATGCCTAATTTATTATAGTATTATGGCCCTTTGTTTGACTTAGAATTTTCCACTCTAATATTGTATAATGTCATTTAACACATTTTTTCTCAAACATTTTCGATTTGAATGTTTACAGACTTCATTTACACATAACAACTGATGGCCTAATGTCTCTCTACATCATAAATTGTTGATGTCTAATTTATTGTCTCGCCTGTTGAAAAAATGCGAGACTATAGGTGCCACTAATGTTGGCGGGCTCGACGGCATCAACATATTGTATTATAACTTCTTTGTCCTTGGGAGTAGAATGTTCAAATTTCATATATAACCTCCTACTCATTGCCCGTCTTAATGCCAATAACTTCCGGCCCTGCAACTGACCGTGGGTCAGAGTCAAGGTCACTTAAATACATGTACCGTCACCAAATTTTAACATAAATATTGACGGTATATGTATTTTACTGACCTTGACTCCGACCCACGGTCAGTTGCAGGGCTGGAAGTTATTGGCACTAAGACAGGCAATGACCAGGAGGTTATATATGAAATTTGAACATTCTATTCCCAAGGACAAGAAAGTTATAATACAATATGTCAGCGTTAAAACTTTTGTTAAAATTTTGGTTAACATTTTGGTTAACATTTTTGTTAATTTCCGTTAAGATTTCGGTTAAAGTTCTTATAACTTATTTCTCCTTTGGAGTAGAGTGTTCAAATTTCATATATAACTTCACTGGTTATTGTTCTTCTTATTCCAGTAACTATAAGTATCCAACTGACCCTGTGTCAAGGTCAGTTTCCTCTTAAATGCATCTGCCGTCTCCAAAAAAAATGTGTTAAAGTGCGTTAAATTATTATAACTTTGTTGTTCTTTGGAGTAGAGTGTTCAAATTTCATATATAACCTCACTGGTCATTGTTATTCTTATTTCAGCGACTTCCAGCCCTCCAACTGACCCTTGGTCAAGGTCAGGGTCACTTTAATAAATGTATATTCTCCAAATTTCACATTGTTTTCGCAGCACTGCAGCAATGTACAGTGTTCAAAATCTCATATATAAACTCACTGGACATTGTTCTTGTCCAGCCAAGCGAATTCCATCCCTCCAACTGACCCTTGGTCAAGGTCAGGGTCACTTTAATAAATGTATATTCTCCAGATTTCACATTGTTTTCTCAGCACTGCAGCAATGTACAGTGTTCAAAATCTCATATATAAACTCACTGGACATTGTTCTTGTCCAGCCATAAACTCATTGTTCTTGTCCAGCCATAATCTGTATAGCTTTCTTCTATTTTAAATGCATACACATTCCAATTTTCATGTGAGTTTTATAAGGTTTGACAGTAACTTAATTGCATTATCTTTTTTATGTAGCTACTGCAACAAGCTGGGTAATTTGATACTCCAGCAAAGGTTTAACAAAAGTGTCTAACTTTTTACTTTAATTCCAATCAGTGTAACATATATAAGGTTGTAAATATTCTGGATAAAAATATGTTTAAACAAATAACAAATCTTTTTCTTATTGACTCATTTATTAAATTCAAAAAATATATTACAAATTCCCTTAAATACTGTCTTGATAGCATACTGCCAGATAATGAACTTCGATAAAAGCAACAGTTATTGCTACTATTTATGGAAGTTTAAGAATTAATAACAATTGAGTAAAAATGTGTCTTTAATAGCAGTATAGAACAGTATTACATTAATTATATGTATGACATTTTCCCTGATAAGTAATAATTGAAGCAATTACAGTATACAGCCACCAATCACTGGGGCTTAATTTATTGTTTGCAGCTGGGTAATTTGATACTCCAGTAAAGTTTATCTGTATTATAAATTCTCTTAAAGGTACACATGACAATCTGAACATTTTAAAATCACAAGGTCACACTAGTTTTTCTGCATAACTTGTATTTGTTCAATCATTAATATTAATTAAACTAAAATAAATATGAAGTAAATTATTTTACATATAATTAACTGTTGATAATAATGCACTTTAATAATGTATCTTTAACTTATGGTAAAATCAGTGAGAAACATTGAAAACTTAATTTATTTATATGCAAGTAGGTTTAAAGTGAATATGATACTGGATATATAAATCGAAACAATAATTGCAATGCTTCATAAACACTTCAAGATTGCCATATGTCCCTTTAAGATAATGAAATGAATGAATGTATACAATTTGCCATTACCATTGTAACATACTCCAGCCACAGAATTACATTAATTTTAATATGAGTTGACATTTCTTGATAAAACATGATACATGCAGATTAATTAACATGTCAGTTCCTGAAACAATACAAGTTGGCAAATTACTTAAATTTTACATCAAGTCCAATGTGTAGTTTCTGCAGATAGCTATCAGGTATTAAAGGGAACTCGAGTACATCAGGCTTTGGGGCCTAATTTAAAACATAATAAAGTATAAAATTATCAATTTAAGGGTGAAGTAGTTCATAAATATAGATGGAAAATTAACAGTTTCCTATAATACACTGTAACAAAAATTATAATTTAAAACAATCTTTAAGTCCATAGAGTACCGGCATGCACTTTGCATAATGTTCATTATAGACTTTGACTAATCAATTACGGTAATGATGTTGTCACATTCAGTTTTAAATGTTTGACTCCTGATAATAATGCAGGACCTTTATAAATGATGAACTTTTGGGTTGTTTCTGCTTTTGCGAATGCTACCGTACGATATACTGACAGTCTTGCTTGACTATAAACCCTCGATTTTGTCAAGATGAAGGTCGCTTGAAACATGTATGATGGACATGTTTCTTTAGGCGAGACATCATGTTGCGCGCAGTATTATAGCCCTTTGTTTAACTTAGAATTTTCCACTCAATAATAAACTTCATATGGCTTTCACTTGAAAAATGTTCATGAATTGTTATTACACTTGACATACAGTTCACATGTGATGATATGATTTGTCACTGCATCAATGGTTTTCGATTCTACAATTGCATGGTAGCAAAAAAAGCATCCTCAGACTCTCTTTGCCTCTTGCTTACTAAATATTGACATTGTGAAATGTATATAACTGTAAATAATATATAATTTGTCTACAATACACACTACTGGAAACGATGCCCATTAAATGGCCATTACTTACCCATGACCACAATGCCATTAAAATTCCCATTAATAATGTAGTTTTTAATGGAAATTGTTACTATATATTTCATATAAGTGGCCCCATTAGTTATGGCACTTTTAATGGCTGTAATATTAATGGCATCCAACAATGTAATGCCCATTACTTTGAATAATTGCCATTACTGAATATTAAGGACCCCATTATTATGACACTTTTAATGGTTGTAAAATTAATGGCATCTTACACATTAATGCCCATTACTTTAAATAATGGCACCAGCCTCAAATAAATTGATGCCCATGAAATGAACAGAGGGAAAATGATGGCCATTATTTGCACCAATTAAAACTACAAAATTAATGGGAAAGTGCCATAACTCATGGTGCCATTAAAATTTTGAGATATTTTTTAATGGGTCAGTACAAAATAATTACCTTGAAATAGTTAAAATAATGGCCATTACTAGACTGATAATAATGGTCATTACTGAGCAACATCTCTTGTGAATAGTGGCCATTACTTTCAAATAAATGTGATCATTAATTTAAATACTGTTCGCATTGATAAAAGTAAGGGCCATTATTATTTACATGTACACATGATAGACGGGTGTTACCTAGCTACTGTTCATAAGGATAGCTCTTTGTATTTATTTGCCAGTAGAGCTAAAAATGGAGGTACATGTACAGTACCGTAAGCATGTACGTACATTTTCTGTACTTTAAGCTTTAATATGGTCATTTTTCAGATAACTGGCAAAGTGATCACAATACACTGAACCTTGGATGTCATGTGAGCTTTCAAAAAACATGTGTAGAGTACATTAATAGCATTTAAACGTTCATGGAATGAAAATATCTTTATGAATAAATATAGAAATATGAAGAAATACAAAACACTTAAACTGTTATTCAGAGATTTAAAATACAAAATTTAAAGGAACTGATCATGAATGCCCCGGATGAATCAGGACAGACGACCAAACAACTTCTCTAATGGTTTATAGACAGATTTATGCATACAACTAGAGGACCCATATTGCTCTATTGGATGGAATAATATGGACATAATCAGATAAAATGTTTTCACTAGATCATTTGAGCGCAATCTAGTTGGTTTAAATACATGTCAAAGTGGTTATTAAGATAAACATTCCCAGTAAATTTTGTAAAGATCAGATGAAAAATTAAGGAGCTAGTGTTAACAGAGCAAAAATAAAGCATGTTTTCAATAGTCAAGTTTATTATATACCATCTGTGCTCAAGTTTGGTGAAGATCAGATGAAACATTGAGGTTCTCAAGCATTAACAAGGCAAACTAAAGCATTTTCTTTCTTTAAATCAGTTGCAAGGACTATATAACTTGGGTGTTATATTTTTTATGATACATGTATTATGTGGTTTTGGAACCTCACTTTGCATTAATATAAAGATTCTGACCAAATTAAGTCAAGCTGAGATGACAAAAGTGCTGAAGTGTTATGGCAAACACATAACATTTTTCATGAAACAAGGTCCATAACTCTACAGTGTTTCTTAACCGATATGTAGTGGTTTTCAAACGTGTTAGAGCTTTCATCGATACAAAGGCCTTGACCAAGTTTGATTAAGATTAGATGCAATATGAATGTACTTGAGTGCTCACAACAACAAATAACAGACGGATGCACAGATAACGGACAACATACCATGACATAAGCCGGTCGAGCAAAACAGTATAAACTAGTTTTATAATAAAGAAGGGGTAAAAAATAATAATTGCTTTTATTACCAGGTACTAGCTATAATATCATAAGGTCTTACTTTCTGAAATACAGCTGTATTAATTATTGACCATACGATTTATGACAGAGGACAACCAATTTCAAACTGTGAATAGCAAATAGGCAAATTACTTACGGTAAATCGAACGGAAAAGGAACTTCCGGGATTCTGACATTTTTTTTATTACATGCGGTTACAGATCTTGATAATAGTACTACATTTCCAATGATGAAATACCCCTAGTGGATTATTTTTGATGATTGAATATGATATTCACCTCATTATGTGTCAATACAAATAATCCATGGATATATATATGAAGCACTATAATGAATATATATAGCACTATGGAAACAATATATGCCGCAAGATTGTTGTAACCTATAAATGGAGAGAAAGAAAAAGGCCTGTTGTTGTTTTTTGTATATCAGGGGATATAAGTATACTGTCAAACATTTCTGTGCTGCAAGGAAACTGACTATGCTGTTTGGCCAATGTAAAACCGAATAAATAAACTAAACTAGGGTATAATGCACAGGCTTGCATTACATTAGTCGACAGAAAGGATAGACAGAAGAAGATATAGTGTTGTATTATATGTAAACATGTAAGTCGTATTTATTTACATCTACTAGAACACTTCTCTTCACTAATTTAATGCAAGCCTGTGCTACAATCTGCCTAAATTGGTTACTCGGACAGGTTAATTTTTAGGCCGAAGTGACATGGAGTCTTCGTTTTTTGAATGTGTTTACCACAAGAGATTATTCGCGAAAACACATGACAATGTAGAGCACCGCGATTGAAACAATAAATTATGCACAGATAGATGCAAAGTTATATCAAATACATATTAAATTACCGTTCACTGAAAGAATCTCGCATCTCCATGCAGAAGGCAGTGATTTTTTTACCTCTGCGTCCTGCGACGCAAATTGTCAGAACATGTGCGTTCTCGGGACGCACATAAATTGCAAGTAAAGAGTTCCGTAATTCATATTTCCCCTGTAAGAATTCAATCCGTCGCTTTTTTCTCCGCGTCTACCGCCATATTTCCCCTGTAAGAATTCAATCCGTCGCTTTTTTCCCCGCGTCTACCGCCATATTTGACTATTCGATGAGGGTTATGTTTAACCTCGCACCGTTCCGCGTAATTTAGTAACGTCTATTATTATTGGATAATGGTCATACGATTAGCCAATGGAATCGGCCGTGAGGTAAAACTCGAAACGGTGCGGAAGTAAACATTCCACGAGTTGGCGATGCATCGTCTGCAAAATGGGGCCAAAGAGAAAACTAAACAATGACGCAAAGCAACAAACACTCTCGAGTTTCATTCAAAAGTCTTGTACATCCTCCAATAATGACGCTCAAACAGCCAGTATATCTACGGCAATTGAACCACCTACCAAAATCCGCAAATACAACAGTTGTTGGGAGAAATTGTTCAGTTGGCTCGGGTATGACGATACCACAAAACCTGGGACTCACTCCTTTATTTTTGGGACTCATAGATTTTTGGCCCAGCGAGACCTAGGACTCGTACAAGTGAAATTGTAAAAAAAACACTGAGAAGTCCGTTGGCATCGGGATCTAAAGACTGAGTCATGTCGCAAGTATCATATTTTCATCTCGGACCTGCTTTCTTCGGACTATTTCCATTTTCCAAGTGAACTGACTTGAAATTATCGCCACTGTGCCATTTCATAAAAGCGTACTGAATGTGAGCCATATCTTATTCTTTTGTGTAGAAACAGAAAAAAAATCAAACAATCTCTTCGATTCAGATGTTTTCAAAATGATCAGCTGAACATGTTCTTGCGTTGCGCCTCTCGCTAGGCGAGATTAGAGAATCAAAGTACTTGAAGTACTGTGCGTATGTGTACATTAAAATTATGAGGACATTTAAAGCGAGAAAATGAAAAGATAAACACTTTAAAAGGGACCACCTCAAATGATAACAAACACTCCTTCAAATCAGGACACAGCAGGAGCAATTTGGAGTTATTGTCCTTTGTTATTTTATTCATGCATTTAATGTCAGTTAATGATACTCTCATTCCATTTTTCTCTTTAAGTAGTGAGCTTTCATTCGGCGAGCATTTATCGGTTCTACCTATATTTCTTGTTTTATTTGATTAAAACAAAACCTTGGCGATTACACATGGAAGCAATTATATATAAATGAAGTAATTAATTGCAACCTTCATTTGTTGTTATAATACAAGTCATTTCTTAACAGATCACGGTAACCATTATTTAAAGGTGATAAGCCACACCTTTGTAGTGTAAGCATTATCTCTAAACAATAGTTACCATTTCCAATAACATGGTATTCGTGTAGGTAAGACCATGTTTCTGTATGGTCAACACTGTTCTGATACTGACATCAGTCAAGAGCATGGTCTTCGTGTAAGTAAGATCCCGTTTCTGTACGGTCAACAGTGTTTTGATTAAACTGCAAGTTTTAATCTTTGATTACATAGAAAACTTTCGGTGACTACTCCTCAAAGGCATCAAAGACTTCTCGGATTTTCCTAAATCTTCAGTGCTCGAAAATAAGGATAGCCCGACGCCCGGGGCGCTTCGAAATCCATTCCGGGCCTGTCTCATTTTACAGACAAGGAGCCCGTCGGGCCTGTCTACAAAAATATCCCCAAGATCTATTTTACTTGATCTCAAGATCCTCAATACTCCCATGTGTATTGTGAACTGTGAAAACACTTGCAATAAAGAAATTAAAATATGTGTAAAGTATGAATATTTTGCCTGGCTTCGTGTCGGCAATTTGTCACAAATATTGACATAAAATTACGTTATCCTGCTATTAGGGATGTGTTGTCTTTCCTCTTTGATAAGAAATACCATTTTTGGCATTCAAAACACATTAATGCATGAAAAAAGTTCGTAATTGATGGTATTTCGATTGAATGTTTGCGAAATTTTCGGGCCGTAAAAGTGCTGTGTCATAGTAGTTCGGATGGTACATAATTTCGGATATTTTTTTTTTTTTTTTTTTTTTTTACATAATCGAATAAGAAAAACATTCTATTCATTATTTAATCCATCATTCTATCTTTTATCAATGTGTAAGATGTAAGGAGTTCCTTTAAATGAATTCTAGTCTAGGCTCCTAATTCTTTAACTTTGCATGACAAAATGAAAAATATAGCTAGAGGAAGCCCTGATAGTCTAATAAAACCTGATTAAAAATTTGGCTCCTAGTTCGGCTCCAGTTTTACCAAGTCGGCTCTGATTATTATCGTTTGGCAAAAGTGCTAGTACTCTTCTTTGCATCGGTTATAAATTACTACCGGTATGTAATATTCTATTCTAACGTATTTGAAACTAAGTGGTAAATAAGTCCGCTGTCTAGGGAGCATAAAGCGGTAGCAAAAAGAAAAATATAGTCAGAGCAGGTTCTGAGTTTGATTAATACATACATAAGCAAAAATTGGGCTTTTCCATTTTAAATCAGGGCCTGTCCATTTTCAGAAGCAAGAAGCCCGTGGCCTGTCTCTTAAACTAATTTTCTGTGAGCACTGATCTTAACAAGAACATGCATGGTGTCTCTTTCTCTCTCTCTCTCTATATGATACTTAAAAATAATAAAATAAATGTAATGCCCATGATCTTCATATTGAGCTTTACTGATATTTTATTTCTTATTAATTTGCTACAAGAAATTCAAATAATGGCCAGTCATTTTTATTTTAATGGTCACGCTAAAATTGTTAAAACAATAAATGGTCATCATATTATAATGGCAATTAAAAATAAATTACAGTAACTGATAATGGCCATTATTATTACAATTAATGGGCATTATTTCAATTGAAACGTAAACTAATGGGGCATTACTTTGTTAATGTCTCAAAGTTAATACCACAAGTTGTAAATATCTTTTTTAATGGGATAAATAATGGTTCAGTTACCTATTAATGACCAATAATTTAATATTAATGACCATTATTTCTTTATTAATGGTACAGAACAGCTTTGCTATTAAATATTCAAAACAAGAATTAATGGCTATATTTCATGGGTTTGGTGATTTTAATGGCATTTTCATGGTATTTTCATGGCATTTTAATGGTTTCGATTTGCAGTAGTGTACAGATATGACATTTTGGAAAGGTTTGATGTTGTTGCTAAATTTACAGTTTTGTGTTTTTAGCCGAAAGTTCTAGATGTGAGTACACTCCGGGGCAAGCGTAGATTTGATCGTTCATTACGGGGTCTACATGAGCTGTGTTCCTGGGGTGCCAAAGAGGGATTACAGAGACTGAGAACTATCCGAGAGGTTGTGTTTATTATATTGACTGTTTCAGTATTTATTTATGTATAAGTTACCAAGTGACCAATGAATTGCACACTGCATTTCCATTTGGACATACTGCTCTTTTTTTTTTAGCTCCGTCGATAGGCGAGCTTATGGGATTGCGCATTGTCCCTCTACATAATCCGTCTTTCCTTCCATCTGTTAATTAATTGTTGTGGATGCAACAACTTTAGTAAACTGTTTAAAGTTTTCACAAAATTTGAGGTAAAGGTTTGTTGCCAATAGATCTGATACAGGTACAGTTCCTTCCAAAAAATCCAAATAATTGCAAAATGAAAGCATAACAAGGTGGCAACACATAATGCGCTGAACGAAAAATGAATGCTGAGTTCATTTACTGAACGCACAATAAACAATGAATGTATTTTAAAGAAACACTGAAAACAAACACTGAAATGTATTTTTCAAGAGATTAAGACATGGCTGAAGAGCTAGAAGTCTCATATTTGGCATGTGGCATCAGCTTATGGTCTAACGTTTGCTGAAAAATGGCAGCGTCAAGGTGGTCCAAAGTTTGTTTATAGAGATTTTGTTTATAGAGATTTTGCATGCTTTACTTATATAGAGAAACAATTTAAATCGTCTTCTTTGAAACAACAAAGAATAAAGCTTTAATTGCATGTAGCATAAGCTTATGATCCTCAACCAATGTTTATATAGGCATTTGTTTAGCTCACATGAGCCGAAGGCTCAAGTTTGTACATCCATCTGTCTGTCTGTCAACAATTGCTTAAATAACATATCTGCTGAAACCAGAAATATCCTTATCAAGTCTAGTTTCATAAGCCTTCACAAAAATGTTCGCCATAATAAGAGTATATTGCATCCAGTACATGGATAACTATGCGCAGTGTCCGATCCACATGTAGCCAGTGACAGGGAGAGGTGGGTGTTGGGTGGGGAGGGGTTGGGGTGTGGGGGTTAGAGAGGAGTTAGTAAACGACCTCTAGTTAGATTTGTTTTCATTCAACAAGACATTAATTACATCAATTATGTTTGCAAGACAGTATATTTGAGTGCCCCTCACCACTGTAGGTTCGATCCCTCTGGGGCCTAGGAATCTTTATGTGAGGAAGCTATCCAGCTGGCTTGCGGAACGTCGGTGGTTCTACCCAGGTGCCCGCCCGTGCACGAAAATTGCCCGGAGGGGCACCTGGGGTCTTCCTCCACCAGTGGAAGCTGGAAAGTCGCCACATGACCTTAGCTGTTGGTGCGACTATAAAATCCAATTCAATCAATCAATCAGTATATATATTTGAGAGTTTCAGATATCAAGTATAGATGAAGGCTTTTTATCTCACCTGTGAGCTACTGGGATCACTCTTTGTCCGTCGTCCATCCGTCCGTCCTTCTGGCGTTAACTTTTACTTCCAACGACCTCCTCAGAAACAGCTTGGCCAAATATGACCAAATTTCACATGGATGATACTGAGGTCGATTCCGCTGAAATTTATACGAATTAGGCCAATGCGACATCCAAAATGACTGCCATTACCATATATGGTCTAAACCTTAAAAAAGGTTTTTAAACCTTAAAAATCTTCATCTCAAGAACCATTAACAGATTTCAAGTTATTTAGCTTTACTGATCAAAGATCAGCAGAGCTTATACCATAGATGGATATTCATGAAACTTTACAGAAATGTTGCCCATGAAGTCTAGTTGATCCTAGCAAAAATTCATGTTGATGTGAAATCCAAGATGGCCACCAAAGCTAAAAATAGATTTTTAAAATACAAGTTTGTAGCGACTACTTCTTGAAAACTCTAAGTGATATTGATATGGGACTTTTCTAAAATGATCAGCATGACATGATGTTGGTCCTTGTCAAAAATCGTTTTGATTCAACGTTAAACATGGCTGCCAGTGGCCATCTTTGTTTACATAGAGTTTTATAGTAAAAACTTGTAGCGACTACTCCTCTGAAACAACTTTGCAGATTTTCATGAAACTTTACAGGAATGTTGCTCTTTATGTCTAATTGATCCTAGCAAAATTTCAGGTCGGCCGGAAATTCCAGATGGCCGCTATGGCTAAAAATAGATTTTCAAAATACAAGTTTGTAGCGACTACTTCCTGAAAACTAAAAGTGATATTGATCGTTTTGATTCAATGTTAAACATGGCTGTCAGCGGCCATCTTTGTTTACATAGAGTTATATAATGAAAACTTGTAGCGACTACTCCTCTGAAACTACTTGACGGATTTTCATGAAACTTCACAGGAATGTTGCTCTTGATGTCTAATTGATCCTAGCAAAATTTCAGGTCAGCCGGAAATTTAAGATGGCCGCCACGGCTAAAAATAGATTTTCAAAATACAAGTTTGTAGCGACTACTTCCTGAAAACTAAAAGTGATATTGATCGTTTTGATTCAATGTTAAATATGGCTGTCAGCGGCCATCTTTGTTTACATAGAGTTATATAATGAAAACTTGTAGCGACTACTCCTCTGAAACTACTTGACGGATTTTCATGAAACTTCACAGGAATGTTGCTCTTGATGTCTAATTGATCCTAGCAAAATTTCAGTTCAGCCGGAAATTCAAGATGTATGCCGGAAATTTGTATGTATATAAAGAGTTTGCATGTTTTACATAGACTTATATAGGGAAAACTTAAAAAATCTTCTTTTAAATAGTTACACGGAGTTATGGGTTTAAATTCGCTTGAGGGTGTTGTTGTGTTTTGCTCTTGTAAAAAGGTATTGAAAGGAATTTAATGATAAAGCCCCTTGATATAAGAGTCATTTTAGCTTGTAGAGCATCTGCAGGTCCTCTTGTTCTCTTGTTTCTAACTCTACTGATCAGAGATCAGCAGTGCTTATGCCGTGGTGTGGTGTCCGTCGTCCGTCCGTAAACTTTTTTTTGTAACGACTACTCCTCTGAAACTACTGAATGGATTTTCATGAAACTTTATAGAAATGTTGCCCATGAAATCTAGTTGATCCTAGCAAAAATTCATGTTGATGTTAAATCCAAGAAGGCCGCCAAAGCTAAAAATAGATTTTAAAAAAACGAGTTTGTATCGACTACTTCTTGAAAACTGTAAGCGGCCATCTTTGTTTACATAGAGTTATATAGTAAAAACTTGTAGCAACTACTCTGAAACTACTCGACGGATCTAAAGGTCGGCCGGAAATTCAAGACGGCCGCCACGTCTTAAAAAAAGATTTTTAAAATAAAAGTTTGTAGCGACTACTTCTTGAAAACTCTAAGTGATATTGATATGGGACTTTTTCTAAAAAGATCAGCATGCTATCATGTTGATCCATGTCGACAATTATTTTGATTCGACATTAAACATGGCCGCCAGTGGCCATCTTTGTTTACATAGCGACTAATCTTCTGAAACTGCTTGACGGATTTTCATGAAACTTCACAGGAATGTTGCTCTTGATGCCTAGTTGATCTGAGCGGAATTTCAGCCATCCAGAAATTCAAGATGGCCACCACGGCTAAAAATAGATTTTAAAAAACAACAAATTTGTAGCGACTACTTCCTGAAAACTGTAAGTGATATTGATATGGGACTTTTTCTAAAGTGATCAGCTTGACATGATGTTGGTCATTGTCGAAAATCATTTTGATTCAACCTTAAACATGGCTGCCAGTGGCCATCTTTGTTTACATAAAGTTATATAGTAAAAGCGTGTAACGACTACTTCTCTGAAACTACTTGACTGAGTTTCATGAAACTGCACAGGAATGTTGCTCTTGATATCTAGTTGGTTCTATCAAAATTTCAGGTAGGCCGGAAATTCAAGATGGCCACGACAGCTAAAAATAGATTTTTAAAAAACAAGGTTGTAGCAACTACTTCTTGAACACTATAAGTGATATTGATATGGGACTTCCTCTAAAATGATCAGCATGACATAATGTTGGTCCTTGTTGAAACCATTTCGATTCAACGTTAAACATGGCTGCCATCTTTGTTAGTTATATAGTAAAAACTTGTAGCGACTACTCCTCTGAAACTACTCGACAGATTTTCATGAAATCTCATGAAGCTTCAAAGGAATGTTAATGCTCTTGATGTCTAGTTGATCTTAGCAACATTTCAGGTCAGCCAGAAATTCAAGATGGCCAGCACGGCTAAAAATATATTTTTAACAAATTTGTAGCAACTACTTCTTAAAAACTATAAGTGATATTGATATGGGACTTTTCTAAAATGATCAGCATGACATGATGTTGGTCCTTGCTGAAAATAATTTTGATTCGACATTAAACATGGTTGCCAGTGGCCCTTTTTGTTTACCTAGAGTTATAAATAAAAACTTGTAACGACTACTCTGAAACTACTTGACAGATTTTCATGAAACTTCATAGGAATGCTGATCTAGCTATCAAAACCTACCAGTAGAGCTTCAAGGTCATTGACCTCTTTTTTATCGTAACCATGGACCAAAGAACTTTTTTCGTTGAACACTGCATCAGTCTCTATAATTCCTCAACCAAATTTGTGAAGGCTTTTCCCCAATGATCACATGCTTGTCATAGAGGTGCTGAAAATATTGACCTTGAAGCGATGACTTCACCGTGATTTAAAAAAAGCGCTATTTTTTGCCATTTCGGCTTCTCGATGCGACAGGCAATATAAGAAATGAGTAAATAATAATAATTAAGTTCTAAAATGGGAAAAAAAGTAATTAAGTGTGGCCTAGGTTATCGAAATTTAAACATAACAACCTGTTTTAGCTTAAAGTGTACTAATCCAGTAAACATTTAGAACATTTAGTAACATGTTTCTTTAACGTCTTAACAGTTATATTTAGTTATTCAGATGTTTATGGGATGGCGAGTTGTCCGCCGTCTGTCGTCCGTCGTTAACTTTTGTCTTGTTACCACTCTAGGGCCTTCCTTTTTGATCCGATCTTTACCAAACTTTAACAGGTTGTTAATATCAATGAAAGCTCGGTCAAGTTCGAAAACCAGCCAGATCGGGATAATTTCGCCGGAGTTATGGCCCTTGTTTTGCTGAAAAATGCCATATTAAGCCTTGTGAACACTCTAGCACCTTCATTTATTATTTGATCTTTACCAAACTTGCACATATTGTTAATATCAATGTAAGCTGGGACAAGTCCGAAAACCAGCCAAATCGGATCAGTAACACCGGAGTTGTGGCCCTTTTTCCCCCTGAAAATTGCTATTTTCTGCCATGTGAACGCTCTAGCACCTTCATTTATTATTTGATCGTTACCAAACTTGCACAGATTGTTAATACCAATTATAGGTTAGACAAGTTCGAAAATCAGCTGAATTGGGTCAGTAACACCAGAGTTATGGCCATTGTTTTTTCTGAAAAATGGCATTTTCTGCCTTGTGAACACTCAAGCACCTTCATTTATTATTTGATATTACCAAACTTGCACAGATTGTTAATATCAATGAAAGCTTGGACAAGTTCGAAAACCAGCTAGATCGGACCATGAACAGGGGAGTTATTGCCCTTGATTTAGTTAAAAATGCTATATTTTGCCTCGTTAAGACTTTATTTTTTATCCAATCTTTACCGAACTTTATCAGATTGTTAATGTCAATAAAAGCTTGGTCAAGTTCGAAAACAGACAGATCGGACCAGTAACAGCGGAGTTATGGCCCTTTGATTTTGTTGAAAATGCTATAATTTGCACCGTCTTATGATAGGGCCTTCATTTTGCATCTGATCTTTGCCAAACTTTACCAGATTTTATGACTTTTTTTTAGATATTATAATTTTGATTGATTTTTTATTGATTTTTTTTTATTTTTCATTTTTTTTTTTCATTTTTTTTTTTTTTCATTTTTTTTTTTTTTTTTAAATGTTTTAAAATATTTTTTTTTTTTTTTTTTGCTCTATGTAGGACCAGTCGGACCAGAAACAGAGGAGTTATGGCTCTTGATTTAGTTATAAATGCTATATTTTGCCTTGTTAATACGGTAGGGCCTTCATTTTTCATCTGATCTTTACCAAACTTTACCAGATTCTTTATTATGGCCCTTGATTTAATTGATAAGCTGTATTGTGCCAAAACTTCAAAAAAATACGTAAATGGCAGTCTCTCGCTTCATTGATGTTATAAGAGCCATGTTAGCCAGTAGAGCGTCCACAGGCCCTCTTGGGCCTCTTGTTCTAATTGCCACAGTTTTGTTTACAGATCATCAGAAGAGATTTATCAAGCATCCACCAAGATGAATTAGATAAAGCTGTTTTCAGTGAGTGTACTTGTCTTCAATTATATCAGCTATTCATTCTTTTTAATGTGTCATACATAGTTTTGATATTTGATCGTTGGCCTGGCATGACTACATCATTCAGTATATGTAAATTGTGCATATCATAAATTCACCTGCTGGATAGTAAAAACTATTGCCTGGGTTTGATTGTTTCAAAGTGAAGCACTAGTTCTTTTTATGTAAATGCTTGGGTAACAATTAATACTGAAATGTTGTCCTCACTGTGTAGCTGGCACAAAAAGATTCCTTTGTTGATGTGTTGTCTTACATAAACTTAATGATTAGTTTTTGACCAAATCACAACACTGCATATAACAGAGATGAAGATGGATGATTTTACATAATCTTGGTCCGACAAGCTTATGCAATCACCCATTGTCTGATGCTGTTTGTCTACATGATAATTTATTAGCTAGATTGCATGGCTATTCCTCAATGGTCAAATGAACTTAGTGGGCATTTGCACTTCTTCTTGTTATATGTTTCTTGTTATATATAGGAATCATTTTGTCCGTCGCGTTAGGTCCCATCACGTGGCATCCTATTACATTATTTAACAAAAAAATAGTTACATGGTTGCATATTTGCTCTTCATTAGTTCTACTGGCCCAATATCAACCCACAAGCTTCCTTGCCATATAAGCAACCTATACAGCAAGTTTCGTTCCAATATCTCATTCCTAACTTAAGTTATTGAGTATAAACCATTTTTCTATTTTTAGTAACAGTAATCTTGACCTTGACCCCAGTGACCCTATATGCAATCCCAAGCTGGCTGTTTTTCAAACTCGCTGAGCTTTCATCAATAATCAGCAATCTGGCAAAGTTTGGTAAAAGTAGAACGAAAAATGGAGGCGCTAGAGTGTTGACAAGACAAAATATAGCAATTTTCGTTAATTCAAGGGCAATAACTCTGGTGTTACTGGTCCGATCTGGCTAGAGTGTTGCTCACCAAAGGTGCTAGAGTGCTGACATCCAAAAGTTAAAGGACGATGGACGGATGGACGACTTACAAAAGACCATGGCATAAGCCCTACTGGCCTTTGGCCACCGGGGTCAAGGTCTATGTCACTGTTAATAGAAATAGAAAAATGCTTTCTGCTCACTAACTTTAGTTAGAAATGAGATATTGGAACAAAACTTGCTTTGAAGGTAGGTAATGTAGAAAGGAAGATTGGGATTGCATTTTAGGTCACTGGGATCAAGGTCAAGGTCACTGTTACTATAAATAGAAAAACGCTTTCCGCTCAATAACTTTACCTATAAATGAGATATTGGAACAATTAAAACTTGCTGTGTATATGGAAATGTATTGAACTTAAGCAAGGGATTGCATTTGGATAACTGGGGTCAAGGTGAAGTTGACTGTTACTGAAAATAGAAAAAATGGTTTCCACTCGATAACTTTAGTTAGGAATGAGATATTTGAACAAAACTTGCTGTGTAGGTAGCTTATATGGAAGGGGAGCTTGGGATTGCATTTGAGATCACTGGAATACTGTTACTAATAATAAAAAATGGTTTCTGGGAAAGAACTTCAGTTAGGAGTGAGCTATTTAAGCGAAACTTAGTGTTAATGTAGTTTATATGAAAACAAATATTGGAATGAAACTTTGTAGGTTAGGTAGCTTATGGAAAACCTGGTTTTGTGGAATTCCCAATTTTGATACTAGCCAAACTTGATCAGAATACATTCCGCCCCCTATAGTAACTCCACTCCCCTCCCCACCCCTCCCCCTTTTTTAAAATTTTATTTTATGCAGTTGTCTAGGTCATTGAAGAAAGCGTGGACAAATTAAAAAAATAAATATATTTGACAGACTGACATCTTCCCATTCTCTCCTTTCCCTCCTCCTCCCTCAACCATGGACACCAGTGGACCAATACAGGCCCTCATGGGCCTCATGTTTATGGTATGATGTGAAAAAAAACATTATGAAAACTACATAAGGTTGCATTCCACTAATTATACAGACATAAGATTCCACAAAGTTTTTAAGTTATTAGATTGGGATATATCGTTTGACGGACTGGTGTGTGTGCAGGCGTCAAACTCTTTGTTTCAGCTCAATAACTTTAGTTAGGAATGAGATATTGGAACAACACTTGCTGTGTAGGTACCTTATATGGAAAGGAAGCTTGGGATTACATTTGGGGTCACTGAGGTCAAGTTCACTGTCACTTAAAATAGAAAAACGTTTTCCGCTCAATAACTTAGTAAAGAATGAGATATTAGAATGAAACTTGCTGTGTAGATAGCTAATTGTGTCATCTGCTAGCATAGCAGACACTTAGGGATCACTGTGTCCGTTGTCTGTCATCCGTCATCCGTCACACTTTAACCTGCAACCTAAATATGGCCATAACTTAAAAAGTATCACACACTTCATAAAACTTCACACACATCTTCATCTTACCTTAAGGAATGTTGTTAAACATGTCCAATAACTCTGACTTTCATTTCGGTAGAGTTATGCCCCTTTTCATAAAACTTAAACCTGCAACCTAACCAAGCTCATAACTGGCCATCACTTAAAAAATGTTTGACCTATGTTCATGAAACTTCACACACATATTCGTCTTACCCCAAGGAGTGTTGTTAACCATGACCAATAACTCTAACTTTCATTTTGGCAAAGTTATGCCCCTTTTCATAAAACTTTAACCTGTAACCTAACCAAGCTGATAACTTACCATACTGTCTGCAAACTTTATAGTTAGATTGTACTTGATGAAGTAAGCACATGGCAGGCGACACAAGTGTTCCATTTAACATCCTTCTAGTACTTTATTACCCGTCACTGTGAAACGTAAAATCTAAAAAACTACTGGAGTTTCAATTAGGACATTTGGTGTGGACTAAAACCTTTCACAGTATGGTTGAACAACTGTCTTCAATTTTTGATTAAACACCTTGAAAAGAAATTATTCGTAAATATACATGACAACATACCTTTTTTTGTGTCACCTGTGTAGCATGGCAGACACTTAGGGATTTGTCAGTCGTCTGTCACACTTTAACCTGCAACCTAACCTTGGCCATAACATGAGAAGTATTTGACCTGTTCATGAAACTACCCACACATCTTCATATTACCTCAAGGAATGTTAAAGTCCTTTTTCATAAAACTTTTACCTGCACCTAACCAAGCTCATAACTGGCCATAGCTTAAAAAGTGTTTAACCTATGTTTATGAAACCTCACACATATCTTCATCTTACCCAAAGAAATGTCGTAACACATGTCCAATAACTCTAATCTTCAATTTTGCAGAGTTATGCCCTTTTGCATAAAACTCGAACCTGCAACCTAACCTGGCTCATAACTTGGCAAAATATTGACCTACGGTCATAAAACTTTAAACAGTTCTTCTTTATTAATTATTCAATGCCTTTGACATGCCCAATAAATCTGTCTTTCATTTTGGAAGAGTTTTAGCCCTTTCCATAATACTTTAACCTGCATCATAACCTAGCGCATGACTTGGCAAACATTGACCTATTGTCATGTAACTTTATACAGTTCCTCCTTATCAATTACCCAATGCAGAGTTATGCCCCTTTTTATAAAATTAACAAAAAAAAAAAAAAGGGCTCCATAATTCAACCCCTTGTCTTCAAACTTTATAGTTAAATTGAACTTGATGAAATAAGCACACAGCATGGAACACCCTTCTACTTCAACAAAAATGAGGGCCCAACAGCAGCACTGGATACTTCTCAAAGTACCATTAGAGTGTTTGGTAGGCATGTAAAGGAATATTACAGCAAATCGTTAAGTAGTGTACAAGAAGTGATAATAGGGAAAATGTTTAAATTGGACAGACCGACTGATGTTTCAATTTTTTTGGTTTAAGAGGTGTTTGTTCTTTACATTTAGCCTATTTCAATGTGTATGTGATTCTTTGCCACACATGTGTAACTACCAACTGAAACATTTGTATGTTAATGGCAAGTATTACGAATAGTATCAGTGAATAGTGTCGATACTGTCAAATTATGTTATGTCGATGCTCCTCCCCAAATGTTTTTTTTCCACTATGTTAGAAACGTATACATGTTATGTATTCCCTTGGAACATCTCTTACGTGTTATGTATTCACTGTTACTCTGATGTATTATGTACCGTATTTACCGTATAAGTTGGGGCAACCTTGCATTTTAAGAAAATAATTATTTTTACTTTGGGCCATATTAAAAATTTCAAAAAATTTCAAAATTTTCAGATAATTTTAATTGGGCCATCAACCAAATTCTGCCAAAATCATGATCAAAATTAATGTAAAAAAAATGCATAAAATAAGTCAGTGAACTAACTAGTTATTAAAGCACTGAGTAAATCTGGTAATTATACACTTACGCACACAGGAAGTAACGTGTGACGTGTATTTATTTTAATTGTTGGAATCTAGACGTGTGCGACAAAATGCTAGCAATCACAATTTTAATTGAACTGTGAAATAATTATAGTATTTTATATAAGTGATTGTTAGTTTAAATCATTATTTCATATTCAATTAGTTATCGTACCTTGTATTTATGCACTGCGATAAAACACGCCGGTTATTTCTAGTCTGTTCCTCGCGGCATCACACTGATTTTACACACATGTGTTTACCAGCTGATCACAAGGTCAGCTAAATTAAAGGGACTCTATTGTTTAAACCGGTAATCTTCGCTCCAGGCTATTTCACAGTTTAATTCTTATACTGTCCATAGTTAAGTACGTTCATTTAAATGTAGTGCTTTATTTTTAAGCTGAATATTGGAGCCGACCACATGACGGTTTGAGCGATGAGAGTTGGAAAGAAGATATGTCAACAATCAAGAAGCACCTGACGAAAGACGTGAATCATGTGCTACCAACCTATAAAAATAAATGAATAAAATAATAACGATATTTTCTTAGTTTTTCTTTCATTGCAGTCAGTTGCTCACGGCATCAAACTGATTTTACCAGCTAATCACAATGTCAGCTAAATTAAAGGGACGCTATTGTTTAAACCGGTAATCCTCACTCTAGGCTATTTCACAGTTAATTTCTGATATGATATGGTCCGCACACCAGGAAATTAAGTCCGTACAAGACTGCATCAAACTTCATTTAAAGGGATGCTATTTGGCGTATTTTAACAACAAGTGACGCAAGCTGCGACACAATTTCACCACTTTGGCAAAGATCAAAGAAACTACGTCGGCACGTCGGCACGTCAAATGCCTGTGTTTGACTACAAAGCCGGGACGTTTTGACTGATCTT
>JAWPHD010022450.1:0-25051 GCA_037043455.1 Cyrtodaria siliqua | reverse complement strand
CCATAATCGACTCATGAGCTACCTTAAGCACTGTCGTTCTATACTGGGTAGGAACCACTAATTGGTGAAACTGTCTACTACCACTATCTTCAAATTCTCTGTACAATAACCTATTCTTATGTACAAACTTACAACTACCGGACCCTTTACACTTCTTCACTACACCATCCTTGGCCTTCACCTTACAAGGACCTAATGACTCGTCTTGAGTTTGTGCTTCTATAAACTCCGCTTTGGATATGTCACCTACGGCTGCAGGAACCTTTAATTTTCTATAAGCCTGAGCTTGCTTCTGAACCTGCGCTCTAGTCTCTACGGCATTACTTATGCTACTTCTAAAATCGGACATTACCGGAAGTACTGAACCTTCTATGTTCCCCATCGTTAAATCATACATCGGGTCGTCCATACATAGTGCCTCTGTAGTCCCTTTAAAGAAAGGTGTATCTACCTCTATTCTCGCTATTGGCACGTGCTCTACCGACTTATTTAACAACATACACGGTGACTGTTTACCTACCAACTGGTCATCCGTAACTAAACTACGCCTAACTACCACACCTGTACAACCTGTATCCCTCATTACAATTACGTCCGTGCCATTCACTCTACCATCTGCCGTTGGAAGATTTGCATACGGAAAGAGACATGTTCCGATCTTCGTCATTACACCATCCGCTTTAACACAACAGCTACTACTCTCGGTTTTAATAACCGGACTATTACTACCTCTGCCTCTACCTCTACCTCGGTTTTGACCACCTCTACCTCTACCGAAATTCCATGGGTTGTTAAAACCTTGGTTCTGACTCCCTACATTGTTGTCCACTCTACTATTTTCACTAATATTTGTACGACAGCGGACACTTTCACCGCTTTCCTACACTCATGTGAAGCATGATTCCCATTACAGTGACGACAACGAATAAAAGGTCTACCTATGTTACCACTATTGCTACCTCCTCTAGCACCCATCGAACTACCTCCACCTCTATAGTTTCCACTCTGGCCTTTCTGTTTATGATCGTCCCCTTGCCTATCTCTAAAAGTTCTGTCTTTCGACACTACATTATGAGCTCCACCTCGAGCCTCGGCAAACTGATCTGCTTGTGTTGCCATTTCTCCTACACTAGCTAATTTTCTTTCTTTGAGAAATAAGAACAGATCTCTACTACAAACATTGAATAGCTGGTCCCGCAGCAAGAAATCTACGAGGCCCTGATAAGTCTGCGCTACCTTCCCTAACTCTAACCACCTATCTAAGTAATTTCTAGACCTACTAATAAACTGAATAAATGACTCGCCTTTCTCAGGCAGACACGCTCTAAACCGCTTTCTAAAACCTTCTTCAGTTAACTCAAATCTCTTTAAAAGAGCATCCTTTAACTTGTCATAGTCAAGAGCATCTAAACTAGGTAATCTAGAAAATACATCTAAGGCCTTGCCTCTCAATAACGCACTTAAATGAACTGCCCACTTATCTTTGGTCCATTCCTGTAACTCAGCATAACGCTCGAACCGTAACAAGTAACTGTCCATGTTATCTTTGTCAGCATCAAAGTATGGTAACTTCGAACCTTTTAACTTCCCAGAATAACTATCTTTCCCTTCAGTTTTACTTTCCTTACTATGTGTCTTAGCTGCTTCCAACTCTAAAGCTAACTTATGCTCAAACTCTTTTTGCTCCCTTTCCATTATCATCTTAGCCTTAGCTAGTCTACCATCTGTTTCGAACCTCTCATGTTCTAACTCTTGCTTCTCCTTTACTATTCTACTTTCTAATTCTACCTTCTCTTTATCATCATCTCGCTTCTCTTTAGCTAACCTACCTTCTAATTCTAACTTCTCTGTGGATAGTCTACTTTCTAATTCTAGCTTCTCTTTAGCTAATCTACTTTCTACTTCTAACCTATCTTTCTCTTCATCCCTTTCCCGCTTTGCTAATTCTCTTTCCTTAAGTCTAAATTCCCTTTCCCTAGCCTGTTCGTCTTTAACAAAGGTTCTAAGCTCCTCTCCAGCATACCCTAACTCCTTACCCATTTCCGTAAGATCCTTTATGGACGTCATGTCTATAGACATTGTGAACTACACACTACGATAATTACAATACACACGTCACTAATAATTCTACTCAACTAACTACTAATGGTAAGTCACTGTGTCCTCAGTAAATACCTGGGCATCATCATAGGACAAGTTACATACACATTTGTACTAGCGCTAACTACTAACGATTATGTGTAGATAGTATCTAGCTTCCACAAAACATATGCACTACATAAAATATCTTAATTTGATATTGGACATAAACCTTAAACAATCATCGAAATGTGTATAACATGTACATGTATATTTACTTCTCCCATCAATATAAGTATACTCGAGTGTCACAGCATGAGTAGAACGTCTTGTTCGCCAACCTAATTGGATACTATGTGTATATCAAGGGAGGTAAAAACAAACACCCAAATTATTGAGCAAAAGTGCCTCAGACCCACTCGTGTAGACCACTGCGACCTCGCGCCAAGGAAAGAACGGACAAAACAACAGTTTGGACTCACCCTACCCTTGTCGTGTCTTGACTTGTCTTCCAAGCAGTAGCCGTGATCGTCGACAGTCGCCTTGATGGATCAGAGGGTGGTACACAATTCTAAAATAATAAGTAGAGATTTAGTATATCATAATAAAGATCACTTATTGATTCTTTCCCTCCGTAGTCGCCCAAAATCCCACTACTCTGAAAACCAGTTGTCACAGGATGACCTTAGTGGTTGGGCTAACTCAGGAAAGAATCAATGACGGTGAATGCATTTACATAAGTTTAATGCAACTTTTAAAATATGTTTAATATATATACAATTATCTAAAAAAACAAGCGAATACACAAATGAACTATGAAAAGAATGTTCTCCTGAACGTTTAAGACGTTCTTAGTATTGTTATAAATACTGAATGTCTAAGACACTAAAGTGTTGTTAAAGCTATAACAATGTTGATCTAGCGCGATAACTGTGATGCGCGAGAGCTCATGAAGATGATGATGCGCGAATTCAATGGATGATTGTCATCAAATGCCTTCTGTAAGGGTTGATGACGCGATGCAATGATAGTTAATCTCCACTGAGATTGTGAATGATATTCCTCCAGTGAGGACTGGTAACGGGCCCACCTTGTGTCCCGGGGGTTATCGTTAGTAAACCTGGCTGCGCAGGTACGGGGACCGTCTCCACCGCTTGTAACGTTATTCGTGGAAGCTTAGCTCCACTCCTGGATATCCAAACCTAGATGGCTTACTCCAACCCTGGATGGCTTATATCCTGGATGGCTTAGATCCACACCTGGATGGCTTATATCCTGGATGGCTTATATCCTGGATGGCTTAGGCTGTAATTATACATACGTTTTAGCTGTCGGTTTACAAACATAACAATCTTGCATAATTATCATTACCCAAACAAATCATTATTCAATCAATATATGTAAGCTGTACTAATGATGAGTAGCAATGTATACATATTCTACAACGCCATGTATACGCTATGTACGTCGCTGTTAATCAATGCCCCTAATACATGTAATATAAACATGATCAAATAACTCATATATTACACTCACTGAGTTATGTTTGCACGCAATGTTAACAATCGTGTATTACAATCACTGAGTTATACGCCAACGTTAACTAATGCACCTATTATCCACTGTTATCAAATTAATATTGTTTTACAATTAATGATCAATTACAATAATTACATCTAATAAAGTAACTTCAAACTCATATGCTAGTCTAAAGTTATGTTTGAGAAACATCAATGCTAACCGGATGTCGTAACCGCCAAACAAGATGGCGCCGCCCACTGAATACAAATATACGATAAAAGTTTAATAAAACTACTAACCACATGTTGCCTGTGAAATTTGCCGTCCAATCTCTGTTCCAACAAAGTACTTTCGATGATCCCGGCGAAAGCTAGAAGACAATGGGTTTTATAGCAAACATTACGCCCAAATCATTATTTGCCCCGTTCAGTCCGTGACAAACGTGGCTAAATCTACAGTATTGAATCTACACGCGAGGCCCTTATACAATTTTGCCGTTTAAGGAAAATATACCTATACGTTAACATGCATTAGCACAAAACTAAACTTATGACACGGCCTCTCTGGCGGCCACTTAAAATGTGCACGCTTTTACGTGTTACATGAATAGATCATGAATATTGTGAAATTGTTTCACCTCGAACAATAGATTTTGGGTGTAACCGATACAAGAGCTATATACGACCAGTACGCTCTACCCGTGACATTTTGTGACAGACACAACGTTAATCGCTTCTCAAGTGAGCCCAGAAGTTGCATGTACAAGCCATGACAAGCCAACAATGCGTTCCACCGTAAGTTTTTCATATGTATACGTACTTTCAACAGATATGCACAAGTCAGAAATGAAACGGGCACTCTATGGCACGCAGAATGATACTTGTTGACATTTCATTGCCAAGCGACGTAATACGTGTACGGGAAAATAGGACAAACAGAGATAACTTAGATTTTTACGCGATCTGATAGTACATATGATTATTATTCATAATAGTAATACGTATAGAATATGTACAATATTATCTGGCTTGTTGTTATGATTGTTAATATGACTATTGTTATAATTATTGCAGCAAACCTGTATCAAGACACAACGTTAATCGCTTCTCAAGTGAGCCCAGAAGTTGCATGTACAAGCCATGACAAGCCAACATTGCGTTCCACCGTAAGTTTATCATATGTATACGTACTTTCAACAGATATGCACAAGTCAGAAATGAAACGGGCACTCTATGGCACGCAGAATGATACTTGTTGACATTTCATTGCCAAGGGACGTAATACGTGTACGGGAAAATAGGAGAAACATAGATAACTTAGATTTTTACGCGATCTGATAGTACATATGATTATTATTCATAATAGTAATACGTATAGAATATGTACAATATTATCTGGCTTGTTGTTATGATTGTTAATATGACTATTGTTATAATTATTGCAGCAAACTTGTATCAAGACACAACGTTAATCGCTTCTCAAGTGAGCCCAGAAGTTGCATGTACAAGCCATGACAAGCCAACAATGCGTTCCACCGTAAGTTTTTCATATGTATACGCACTTTCAACAGATATGCACACATCAGAAATGAAACGTGCACTCTATGGCACGCAGAATGATACTTGTTGACATTTCATTGCCAAGGGAGGTAATACGTATACGGGAAAATAGGACAAACAGAGATAACTTAGATTTGTACGCGATCTGATAGTACATATGATTATTATTCATAATAGTAATACGTAAAGAATATGTACAATATTATCTGGCTTGTTGTTATGATTGTTAATATGACTATTGTTATAATTATTGCAGCAAACCTGTATCAAGACACAACGTTAATCGCTTCTCAAGTGAGCCCAGAAGTTGCATGTACAAGCCATGACAAGCCACCAATGAGTTCCACCGTAAGTTTTTCATATGTATACGTACTTTCAACAGATATGCACAAGTCAGAAATGAAACGGGCACTCTATGGCACGCAGAATGATACTTGTTGACATTTCATTGCCAAGGGACGTAATACGTGTACGGGAAAATAGGACAAACAGAGATAACTTAGATTTTTACGCGATCTGATAGTACATATGATTATTATTCATAATAGTAATACGTAAAGAATATGTACAATATTATCTGGCTTGTTGTTATGATTGTTAATATGACTATTGTTATAATTATTGCAGCAAACCTGTATCAAGACACAACGTTAATCGCTTCTCAAGTGAGCCCAGAAGTTGCATGTAAAAGCCATGACAAGCCAACAATGCGTTCCACCGTAAGTTTTTCATATGTATACGTACTTTCAACAGATATGCACAAGTCAGAAATGAAACGTGCACTCTATGGCACGCAGAATGATACTTGTTGACATTTCATTGCCAAGGGACGTAATACGTGTACGGGAAAATAGGACAAACAGAGATAACTTAGATTTTTACGCAATCTGATAGTACATATGATTATTATTCATAATAGTAATACGTATAGAATATGTACAATATTATCTGGCTTGTTGTTATGATTGTTAATATGACTATTGTTATAATTATTGCAGCAAACTTGTATCAAGACACAACGTTAATCGCTTCTCAAGTGAGCCCAGAAGTTGCATGTACAAGCCATGACAAGCCAACAATGCGTTCCACCGTAAGTTTTTCATATGTATACGCACTTTCAACAGATATGCACACATCAGAAATGAAACGTGCACTCTATGGCACGCAGAATGATACTTGTTGACATTTCATTGCCAAGGGACGTAATACGTGTACGGGAAAATAGGACAAACAGAGATAACTTAGATATGTACGCGATCTGATAGTACATATGATTATTATTCATAATAGTAATACGTAAAGAATATGTACAATATTATCTGGCTTGTTGTTATGATTGTTAATATGACTATTGTTATAATTATTGCAGCAAACCTGTATCAAGACACAACGTTAATCGCTTCTCAAGTGAGCCCAGAAGTTGCATGTACAAGCCATGACAAGCCAACAATGCGTTGCACCGTAAGTTTTTCATATGTATACGTACTTTCAACAGATATGCACAAGTCAGAAATGAAACGTGCACTCTATGGCACGCAGAATGATACTTGTTGACATTTCATTGCCAAGGGACGTAATACGTGTACGGGAAAATAGGAGAAAACAGAGATAACTTAGATTTTGACGCGATCTGATAGTACATATGATTATTATTCATAATAGTAATATGTATAGAATATGTACAATATTATCTGGCTTGTTGTTATGATTGTTAATATGACTATTGTTATAATTATTGCAGCAAACTTGTATCAAGACACAACCTTAATCGCTTCTCAAGTGAGCCCAGAAGTTGCATGTACAAGCCATGACAAGCCAACAATGCGTTCCACCGTAAGTTTTTCATATGTATACGCACTTTCAACAGATATGCACACATCAGAAATGAAACGTGCACTCTATGGCACGCAGAATGATACTTGTTGACATTTCATTGCCAAGGGACGTAATACGTGTACGGGAAAATAGGACAAACAGAGATAACTTAGATTTTTAAGCGATCTGATAGTACATATGATTATTATTCATAATAGTAATACGTAAAGAATATGAACAATATTATCTGGCTTGTTGTTATGATTGTTAATATGACTATTGTTATAATTATTGCAGCAAACCTGTATCAAGACACAACGTTAATCGCTTCTCAAGTGAGCCCAGAAGTTGCATGTACAAGCCATGACAAGCCAACAATGCGTTCCACCGTAAGTTTTTCATATGTATACGTACTTTCAACAGATATGCACAAGTCAGAAATGAAACGGGCACTCTATGGCACGCAGAATGATACTTGTTGACATTTCATTGCCAAGCGACGTAATACGTGTACGGGAAAATAGGACAAACAGAGATAACTTAGATTTTTACGCGATCTGATAGTACATATGATTATTATTCATAATAGTAATACGTATAGAATATGTACAATATTATCTGGCTTGTTGTTATGATTGTTAATATGACTATTGTTATAATTATTGCAGCAAACTTGTATCAAGACACAACGTTAATCGCTTCTCAAGTGAGCCCAGAAGTTGCATGTACAAGCCATGACAAGCCAACAATGCGTTCCACCGTAAGTTTTTCATATGTATACGCACTTTCAACAGATATGCACACATCAGAAATGAAACGTGCACTCTATGGCACGCAGAATGATACTTGTTGACATTTCATTGCCAAGGGAGGTAATACGTATACGGGAAAATAGGACAAACAGAGATAACTTAGATTTGTACGCGATCTGATAGTACATATGATTATTATTCATAATAGTAATACGTAAAGAATATGTACAATATTATCTGGCTTGTTGTTATGATTGTTAATATGACTATTGTTATAATTATTGCAGCAAACCTGTATCAAGACACAACGTTAATCGCTTCTCAAGTGAGCCCAGAAGTTGCATGTACAAGCCATGACAAGCCACCAATGAGTTCCACCGTAAGTTTTTCATATGTATACGTACTTTCAACAGATATGCACAAGTCAGAAATGAAACGGGCACTCTATGGCACGCAGAATGATACTTGTTGACATTTCATTGCCAAGGGACGTAATACGTGTACGGGAAAATAGGACAAACAGAGATAACTTAGATTTTTACGCGATCTGATAGTACATATGATTATTATTCATAATAGTAATACGTAAAGAATATGTACAATATTATCTGGCTTGTTGTTATGATTGTTAATATGACTATTGTTATAATTATTGCAGCAAACCTGTATCAAGACACAACGTTAATCGCTTCTCAAGTGAGCCCAGAAGTTGCATGTAAAAGCCATGACAAGCCAACAATGCGTTCCACGGTAAGTTTTTCATATGTATACGTACTTTCAACAGATATGCACAAGTCAGAAATGAAACGTGCACTCTATGGCACGTAGAATGATACTTGTTGACATTTCATTGCCAAGGGACGTAATACGTGTACGGGAAAATAGGACAAACAGAGATAACTTAGATTTTTACGCAATCTGATAGTACATATGATTATTATTCATAATAGTAATACGTATAGAATATGTACAATATTATCTGGCTTGTTGTTATGATTGTTAATATGACTATTGTTATAATTATTGCAGCAAACTTGTATCAAGACACAACGTTAATCGCTTCTCAAGTGAGCCCAGAAGTTGCATGTACAAGCCATGACAAGCCAACAATGCGTTCCACCGTAAGTTTTTCATATGTATACGCACTTTCAACAGATATGCACACATCATAAATGAAACGTGCACTCTATGGCACGCAGAATGATACTTGTTGACATTTCATTGCCAAGGGACGTAATACGTGTACGGGAAAATAGGACAAACAGAGATAACTTAGATATGTACGCGATCTGATAGTACATATGATTATTATTCATAATAGTAATACGTAAAGAATATGTACAATATTATCTGGCTTGTTGTTATGATTGTTAATATGACTATTGTTATAATTATTGCAGCAAACCTGTATCAAGACACAACGTTAATCGCTTCTCAAGTGAGCCCAGAAGTTGCATGTACAAGCCATGACAAGCCAACAATGCGTTGCACCGTAAGTTTTTCATATGTATACGTACTTTCAACAGATATGCACAAGTCAGAAATGAAACGTGCACTCTATGGCACGCAGAATGATACTTGTTGACATTTCATTGCCAAGGGACGTAATACGTGTACGGGAAAATAGGAGAAAACAGAGATAACTTAGATTTTGACGCGATCTGATAGTACATATGATTATTATTCATAATAGTAATATGTATAGAATATGTACAATATTATCTGGCTTGTTGTTATGATTGTTAATATGACTATTGTTATAATTATTGCAGCAAACTTGTATCAAGACACAACCTTAATCGCTTCTCAAGTGAGCCCAGAAGTTGCATGTACAAGCCATGACAAGCCAACAATGCGTTCCACCGTAAGTTTTTCATATGTATACGCACTTTCAACAGATATGCACACATCAGAAATGAAACGTGCACTCTATGGCACGCAGAATGATACTTGTTGACATTTCATTGCCAAGGGACGTAATACGTGTACGGGAAAATAGGACAAACAGAGATAACTTAGATTTTTAAGCGATCT
Organism: Cyrtodaria siliqua; assembly: GCA_037043455.1. NCBI lineage: Eukaryota > Metazoa > Mollusca > Bivalvia > Adapedonta > Hiatellidae > Cyrtodaria > Cyrtodaria siliqua. Next base: position 15,291 of record JAWPHD010022450.1, on the reverse strand, counting down.
GATAGTACATATGATTATTATTCATAATAGTAATACGTAAAGAATATGAACAATATTATCTGGCTTGTTGTTATGATTGTTAATATGACTATTGTTATAATTATTGCAGCAAACCTGTATCAAGACACAACGTTAATCGCTTCTCAAGTGAGCCCAGAAGTTGCATGTACAAGCCATGACAAGCCAACAATGCGTTCCACCGTAAGTTTTTCATATGTATACGTACTTTCAACAGATATGCACAAGTCAGAAATGAAACGGGCACTCTATGGCACGCAGAATGATACTTGTTGACATTTCATTGCCAAGCGACGTAATACGTGTACGGGAAAATAGGACAAACAGAGATAACTTAGATTTTTACGCGATCTGATAGTACATATGATTATTATTCATAATAGTAATACGTATAGAATATGTACAATATTATCTGGCTTGTTGTTATGATTGTTAATATGACTATTGTTATAATTATTGCAGCAAACCTGTATCAAGACACAACGTTAATCGCTTCTCAAGTGAGCCCAGAAGTTGCATGTACAAGCCATGACAAGCCAACATTGCGTTCCACCGTAAGTTTATCATATGTATACGTACTTTCAACAGATATGCACAAGTCAGAAATGAAACGGGCACTCTATGACACGCAGAATGATACTTGTTGACATTTCATTGCCAAGGGACGTAATACGTGTACGGGAAAATAGGAGAAACATAGATAACTTAGATTTTTACGCGATCTGATAGTACATATGATTATTATTCATAATAGTAATACGTATAGAATATGTACAATATTATCTGGCTTGTTGTTATGATTGTTAATATGACTATTGTTATAATTATTGCAGCAAACTTGTATCAAGACACAACGTTAATCGCTTCTCAAGTGAGCCCAGAAGTTGCATGTACAAGCCATGACAAGCCAACAATGCGTTCCACCGTAAGTTTTTCATATGTATACGCACTTTCAACAGATATGCACACATCAGAAATGAAACGTGCACTCTATGGCACGCAGAATGATACTTGTTGACATTTCATTTCCAAGGGAGGTAATACGTATACGGGAAAATAGGACAAACAGAGATAACTTAGATTTGTACGCGATCTGATAGTACATATGATTATTATTCATAATAGTAATACGTAAAGAATATGTACAATATTATCTGGCTTGTTGTTATGATTGTTAATATGACTATTGTTATAATTATTGCAGCAAACCTGTATCAAGACACAACGTTAATCGCTTCTCAAGTGAGCCCAGAAGTTGCATGTAAAAGCCATGACAAGCCAACAATGCGTTCCACCGTAAGTTTTTCATATGTATACGTACTTTCAACAGATATGCACAAGTCAGAAATGAAACGTGCACTCTATGGCACGCAGAATGATACTTGTTGACATTTCATTGCCAAGGGACGTAATACGTGTACGGGAAAATAGGACAAACAGAGATAACTTAGATTTTTACGCAATCTGATAGTACATATGATTATTATTCATAATAGTAATACGTATAGAATATGTACAATATTATCTGGCTTGTTGTTATGATTGTTAATATGACTATTGTTATAATTATTGCAGCAAACTTGTATCAAGACACAACGTTAATCGCTTCTCAAGTGAGCCCAGAAGTTGCATGTACAAGCCATGACAAGCCAACAATGCGTTCCACCGTAAGTTTTTCATATGTATACGCACTTTCAACAGATATGCACACATCAGAAATGAAACGTGCACTCTATGGCACGCAGAATGATACTTGTTGACATTTCATTGCCAAGGGACGTAATACGTGTACGGGAAAATAGGACAAACAGAGATAACTTAGATATGTACGCGATCTGATAGTACATATGATTATTATTCATAATAGTAATACGTAAAGAATATGTACAATATTATCTGGCTTGTTGTTATGATTGTTAATATGACTATTGTTATAATTATTGCAGCAAACCTGTATCAAGACACAACGTTAATCGCTTCTCAAGTGAGCCCAGAAGTTGCATGTACAAGCCATGACAAGCCAACAATGCGTTGCACCGTAAGTTTTTCATATGTATACGTACTTTCAACAGATATGCACAAGTCAGAAATGAAACGTGCACTCTATGGCACGCAGAATGATACTTGTTGACATTTCATTGCCAAGGGACGTAATACGTGTACGGGAAAATAGGAGAAAACAGAGATAACTTAGATTTTTACGCGATCTGATAGTACATATGATTATTATTCATAATAGTAATATGTATAGAATATGTACAATATTATCTGGCTTGTTGTTATGATTGTTAATATGACTATTGTTATAATTATTGCAGCAAACTTGTATCAAGACACAACGTTAATCGCTTCTCAAGTGAGCCCAGAAGTTGCATGTACAAGCCATGACAAGCCAACAATGCGTTCCACCGTAAGTTTTTCATATGTATACGCACTTTCAACAGATATGCACACATCAGAAATGAAACGTGCACTCTATGGCACGCAGAATGATACTTGTTGACATTTCATTGCCAAGGGACGTAATACGTGTACGGGAAAATAGGACAAACAGAGATAACTTAGATTTTTAAGCGATCTGATAGTACATATGATTATTATTCATAATAGTAATACGTAAAGAATATGAACAATATTATCTGGCTTGTTGTTATGATTGTTAATATGACTATTGTTATAATTATTGCAGCAAACCTGTATCAAGACACAACGTTAATCGCTTCTCAAGTGAGCCCAGAAGTTGCATGTACAAGCCATGACAAGCCAACAATGCGTTCCACCGTAAGTTTTTCATATGTATACGTACTTTCAACAGATATGCACAAGTCAGAAATGAAACGGGCACTCTATGGCACGCAGAATGATACTTGTTGACATTTCATTGCCAAGCGACGTAATACGTGTACGGGAAAATAGGACAAACATAGATAACTTAGATTTTTACGCGATCTGATAGTACATATGATTATTATTCATAATAGTAATACGTATAGAATATGTACAATATTATCTGGCTTGTTGTTATGATTGTTAATATGACTATTGTTATAATTATTGCAGCAAAACTGTATCAAGACACAACGTTAATCGCTTCTCAAGTGAGCCCAGAAGTTGCATGTACAAGCCATGACAAGCCAACAATGCGTTCCACCGTAAGTTTTTCATATGTATACGTACTTTCAACAGATATGCACAAGTCAGATATGAAACGGGCACTCTATGGCACGCAGAATGATACTTGTTGACATTTCATTGCCAAGGGACGTAATACGTGTACGGGAAAATAGGAGAAACATAGATAACTTAGATTTTTACGCGATCTGATAGTACATATGATTATTATTCATAATAGTAATACGTATAGAATATGTACAATATTATCTGGCTTGTTGTTATGATTGTTAATATGACTATTGTTATAATTATTGCAGCAAACTTGTATCAAGACACAACGTTAATCGCTTCTCAAGTGAGCCCAGAAGTTGCATGTACAAGCCATGACAAGCCAACAATGCGTTCCACCGTAAGTTTTTCATATGTATACGCACTTTCAACAGATATGCACACATCAGAAATGAAACGTGCACTCTATGGCACGCAGAATGATACTTGTTGACATTTCATTGCCAAGGGACGTAATACGTGTACGGGAAAATAGGACAAACAGAGATAACTTAGATTTGTACGCGATCTGATAGTACATATGATTATTATTCATAATAGTAATACGTAAAGAATATGTACAATATTATCTGGCTTGTTGTTATGATTGTTAATATGACTATTGTTATAATTATTGCAGCAAACCTGTATCAAGACACAACGTTAATCGCTTCTCAAGTGAGCCCAGAAGTTGCATGTACAAGCCATGACAAGCCAACAATGCGTTCCACCGTAAGTTTATCATATGTATACGTACTTTCAACAGATATGCACAAGTCAGATATGAAACGGGCACTCTATGGCACGCAGAATGATACTTGTTGACATTTCATTGCAAGGGACGTAATACGTGTACGGGAAAATAGGACAAACAGAGATAACTTAGATTTTTACGCGATCTGATAGTACATATGATTATTATTCATAATAGTAATACGTAAAGAATATGTACAATATTATCTGGCTTGTTGTTATGATTGTTAATATGACTATTGTTATAATTATTGCAGCAAACTTGTATTAAGACACAACGTTAATCGCTTCTCAAGTGAGCCCAGAAGTTGCATGTACAAGCCATGACAAGCCAACAATGCGTTCCACCGTAAGTTTTTCATATGTATACGCACTTTCAACAGATATGCACACATCAGAAATGAAACGTGCACTCTATGGCACGCAGAATGATACTTGTTGAAATTTCATTGCCAAGGGACGTAATACGTGTACTGGAAAAAAGGACAAACAGAGATAACTTAGATTTTTACGCGATCTGATAGTACATATGATTATTATTCATAATAGTAATACGTAAAGAATATGTACAATATTATCTGGCTTGTTGTTATGATTGTTAATATGACTATTGTTATAATTATTGCAGCAAACCTGTATCAAGACACAACGTTAATCGCTTCTCAAGTGAGCCCAGAAGTTGCATGTACAAGCCATGACAAGCCAACAATGCGTTCCACCGTAAGTTTTTCATATGTATACGTACTTTCAACAGATATGCACAAGTCAGATATGAAACGGGCACTCTATGGCACGCAGAATGATACTTGTTGACATTTCATTGCCAAGGGACGTAATACGTGTACGGGAAAATAGGACAAACAGAGATAACTTAGATTTTTACGCGATCTGATAGTACATATGATTATTATTCATAATAGTAATACGTAAAGAATATGTACAATATTATCTGGCTTGTTGTTATGATTGTTAATATGACTATTGTTATAATTATTGCAGCAAACTTGTATTAAGACACAACGTTAATCGCTTCTCAAGTGAGCCCAGAAGTTGCATGTACAAGCCATGACAAGCCAACAATGCGTTCCACCGTAAGTTTTTCATATGTATACGCACTTTCAACAGATATGCATACATCAGAAATGAAACGTGCACTCTATGGCACGCAGAATGATACTTGTTGACATTTCATTGCCAAGGGACGTAATACGTGTACTGGAAAAAAGGACAAACAGAGATAACTTAGATTTTTACGCGATCTGATAGTACACATGATTATTATTCATAATAGTAATACGTAAAGAATATGTACAATATTATCTGGCTTGTTGTTATGATTGTTAATATGACTATTGTTATAATTATTGCAGCAAACCTGTATCAAGACACAACGTTAATCGCTTCTCAAGTGAGCCCAGAAGTTGCATGTACAAGCCATGACAAGCCAACATTGCGTTCCACCGTAAGTTTATCATATGTATACGTACTTTCAACAGATATGCACAAGTCAGAAATGAAACGGGCACTCTATGGCACGCAGAATGATACTTGTTGACATTTCATTGCCAAGGGACGTAATACGTGTACGGGAAAATAGGAGAAACATAGATAACTTAGATTTTTACGCGATCTGATAGTACATATGATTATTATTCATAATAGTAATACGTATAGAATATGTACAATATTATCTGGCTTGTTGTTATGATTGTTAATATGACTATTGTTATAATTATTGCAGCAAACTTGTATCAAGACACAACGTTAATCGCTTCTCAAGTGAGCCCAGAAGTTGCATGTACAAGCCATGACAAGCCAACAATGCGTTCCACCGTAAGTTTTTCATATGTATACGCACTTTCAACAGATATGCACACATCAGAAATGAAACGTGCACTCTATGGCACGCAGAATGATACTTGTTGACATTTCATTGCCAAGGGACGTAATACGTGTACGGGAAAATAGGACAAACAGAGATAACTTAGATTTTTACGCGATCTGATAGTACATATGATTATTATTCATAATAGTAATACGTATAGAATATGTACAATATTATCTGGCTTGCTTGTTTTATGATTGTTAATATGACTATTGTTATAATTATTGCAGCAAACTTGTATCAAGACACAACGTTAATCGCTTCTCAAGTGAGCCCAGAAGTTGCATGTACAAGCCATGACAAGCCAACAATGCGTTCCACCCGTAAGTTTTTCATATGTATACGTACTTTCAACAGATATGCACAAGTCAGAAATGAAACGGGCACTCTATGGCACGCAGAATGATACTTGTTGAAATTTCATTGCCAAGGGACGTAATACGTGTACGGGAAAATAGGACAAACAGAGATAACTTAGATTTTTACGCGATCTGATAGTACATATGATTATTATTCATAATAGTAATACGTATAGAATATGTACAATATTATCTGGCTTGTTGTTATGATTGTTAATATGACTATTGTTATAATTATTGCAGCAAACTTGTATCAAGACACAACGTTAATCGCTTCTCAAGTGAGCCCAGAAGTTGCATGTACAAGCCATGACAAGCCAACAATGCGTTCCACCGTAAGTTTTTCATATGTATACGTACTTTCAACAGATATGCACAAGTCAGAAATGAAACGGGCACTCTATGGCACGCAGAATGATACTTGTTGACATTTCATTGCCAAGGGACGTAATACGTGTACGGGAAAATAGGACAAACAGAGATAACTTAGATTTTTACGCGATCTGATAGTACATATGATTATTATTCATAATAGTAATACGTATAGAATATGTACAATATTATCTGGCTTGTTGTTATGATTGTTAATATGACTATTGTTATAATTATTGCAGCAAACCTGTATCAAGACACAACGTTAATCGCTTCTCAAGTGAGCCCAGAAGTTGCATGTACAAGCCATGACAAGCCAACAATGCGTTCTACCGTAAGTTTTTCATATGTATACGTACTTTTCAACAGATATGCACAAGTCAGAAATGAAACGGGCACTCTATGGCACGCAGAATGATACTTGTTGACATTTCATTGCCAAGGGACGTAATACGTGTACGGGAAAATAGGACAAACAGAGATAACTTAGATTTTTACGCGATCTGATAGTACATATGATTATTATTCATAATAGTAATACGTATAGAATATGTACAATATTATCTGGCTTGTTGTTATGATTGTTAATATGACTATTGTTATAATTATTGCAGCAAACCTGTATCAAGACACAACGTTAATCGCTTCTCAAGTGAGCACCAGAAGTTGCATGTACAAGCCATGACAAGCCAACAATGCGTTCCACCGTAAGTTTTTCATATGTATACGTACTTTCAACAGATATGCACAAGTCAGAAATGAAACGGGCACTCTATGGCACGCAGAATGATACTTGTTGACATTTCATTGCCAAGGGACGTAATACGTGTACGGGAAAATAGGACAAACAGAGATAACTTAGATTTTTACGCGATCTGATAGTACATATGATTATTATTCATAATAGTAATACGTATAGAATATGTACAATATTATCTGGCTTGTTGTTATGATTGTTAATATGACTATTGTTATAATTATTGCAGCAAACCTGTAATCAAGACACAACGTTAATCGCTTCTCAAGTGAGCCCAGAAGTTGCATGTACAAGCCATGACAAGCCAACAATGCGTTCCACCGTAAAGTTTTTCATATGTATACGTTACTTTCAACAGATATGCACAAGTCAGAAATGAAACGGGCACTCTATGGCACGCAGAATGATTACTTGTTGACATTTCATTGCAAGGACGTAATACGTGTACGGGAAAATAGTGACAAACAGAGATAACGTTAGATTTTACGCGATCTGATAGTACATTATGATTATTATTCATAATATTAATACGTATAGAATATGTACAATATTATCTGGCTTGTTGTTATGATTGTTAATATGACTATTGTTATAATTATTGCAGCAAACTTGTATCAAGACACAACGTTAATCGCTTCTCAAGTGAGCCAGAAGTTGCATGTAATGCAATGACACGCAACAATGCGTACTCACGTAGTTTTTCATATGTATACGCTCTTTCAACTGATATTGATCAAATCAGAATGAAAGTCACTATGCTAGAGTATGATACTGTTGAGATTTCATTGCAGGACGTAATTCGGTACGGAAATAGGAATCATACTAGAGTAACTTAGATTTTGCGTGCGTGTATTAGTGTAGTTATGTTTGTTGTTGATTATTTTAGTATAGTATTGTAATATGTACATTGTTATCTGGCTTGTGTTTTGTTTGTATATGGATATTGTTATATTATTGCTGCTTTAGTGTATCATATATACGTTAGAGAGTTGAGATAATGATTAAGCATGCATCAAGTGCGTTCAAGCAGTTTTGTTTTGATGTTATTATGCTTAACTATATGCACTTCTGAATGAACGGATCTCATGCTAGCATGATTGTGAATAGTGATCAGTGAATGTACAGGAGTATTACGTGTACGGATTAGGACATACGATTCGTAGGTTTTGTTAGATGTTAGTTAGTATGGTAGTTGATCAAGTTTGTGTAGTAAAGTTAGGTTTATTGGTTATGTCTTGGGTGTAGATGTATGTGTGTTTAGTTAGTTTGTATATTGTATTGCAGGTTAGTACATGTACAAGTAATAGTTTAGTTAGAGTGTAAGATTTTGATAGTACATGTTAAATAATGATGCATAAGTATTGTATTAGTATTTATAAGGTAAGTGATGTGATTAGTGAGGGATATGGTGATAAGTTGGTTGACTTGTGTATGTCATGAGAATCGTAGTGTAGTTGAATTAGTGTTGTTGAGTGTTTTGGTTTAGGGGATTGGATATTGTATTTTGTGAGTAGGTTGAGTCGTAGGTAGGGGTATGTGGTTGTATGTATGGTCTAGAGTGATGTCAGTATGTAGTTTTGAGGATGAAGTGGTTGATTAAGAGTTGTAGTTTAAGTGTTGAATATTATGATGGTATATAGGTGTTTATAAGGTGAATTTGTAAGGTGCTAAATATGTACTGAGTTTAGTTGATTATTGAATTGAAGTCATTTCTTGAAAGTGGATTAGTGATATGTTGTTGTAGTTGCATGTTTAGTAGGGTTATGATTGGATGTGTGACTTTTTATTTGAGAATAGGTTGAGAGTGTTAGTTTGTATTGATTAGTTTGTGTTATTGCATATCTTATTAAAATAATAAAACAACCTGTCAATTAGTTAATATGAGGTAACGTTAGATTAATATTGTTAATCATAATGACAACAGAGCTAAAAGCTATGTAGTTCTGTGCTATTTCATTTCACGTTATCAGGCAATGTATCAGACAATTCATTGCGTTCTAGTGCGTCATTTGAGTGTGAATTTCTTGATAGTGAGTATCTTGAAAACTGACGGTGGAGATATGTTGGTTGTATGGTTGTAAGAGCTCTGGCTCACTTGGAGAGCGTTAACGTTGTTTGAGATTAAGTTTGCTGCAAATACTTATACAATAGTCATAATTAACAACATAACAACAAGCTCAGATACTTTACATATAGCTTACGTATTACTGTTATGAATTATTCATAGTATATAGATCGCGCAAAGAACTACGTATTCTCATTTGTCCTATTCCAAACACTAATTACTGCCCTTGCATTGAATCAAGTATCATCTGCTGCCATAGTAGCACGTTTCATCTGAGTTGCAATTTGTAATGATCGTATACTATGAATACTTAGGGTACTAGCATGTTGTGTGTCATTCATGTACATGCAACTTCTGGCTCTACTTGAGAAGCGATTAACGTTGGTGTCTTGATACAAGGTTTGCTTGCAATAATTAATAACAATAGTCATATTAAAATCATAACAACAAGCCAATAATATTGTAATATTCTATACGTATAATTTTATGAATAATATCATAATGTACTATCAGATCGCGTAAAAATCTAAGTATCTCTGTTTGTCCTATTTTCCGTACTATTACGTCCTTGGCAATGAAAATGTCAACAAGTATCATTCTGCGTGCCATAGAGTGCCCGTTTCATTTCTGACTGTGTGCATATCTGTTGAAAGTACGTATACATATGAAAAACTTACGGTGGAACGCATTGTTGGCGTGTCATGGCTTGTACATGCAACTTCTGGGCTCACTTGAGAAGCGATTAACGTTGTGTCTTGATACAGGTTTGCTCATTAATTATAACAATAGTCATATTAACAATCATAACAACAAAGCCAGATAATATTGTACATATTCTATACGTATTACTATTATGAATAATTATCATATGTACTATCAGATCGCGTAAAAATCTAAGTTATCTCTGTTTGTCTATTTTCCCGTACACGTATTACGTCCCTTGCAATGAAATGTCACAAGTATCATTCTGCGTGCCATAGAGTGCCCGTTTCATTTCTGACTTGTGCATATCTGTGAAAGTACGGTAATACATATGAAAAACTTACGGTGGAACGCATTGTTGGCTTGTCATGGCTTGTACATGCAACTTCTGGCTCACTTGAGAAGCGATTAACGTTGTGTCTTGATACAGGTTTGCTGCAATAATTATAACAATAGTCATATTAACAATCATAACAACAAGCCAGATAATATTGTACATATTCTATACGTATTACTATTATGAATAATAATCATATGTACTATCAGATCGCGTAAAAAATCTAAGTTATCTCTGTTTGTCCTATTTTCCCGTACACGTATTACGTCCCTTGGCAATGAAATGTCAACAAGTATCATTCTGCGTGCCATAGAGTGCCCGTTTCATTTCTGACTTGTGCTTATCTGTTGAAAGTACGTATACATATGAAAAACTTACGGTAGAACGCATTGTTGGCTTGTCATGGCTTGTACATGCAACTTCTGGGCTCACTTGAGAAGCGATTAACGTTGTGTCTTGATACAGGTTTGCTGCAATAATTATAACAATAGTCATATTAACAATCATAACAACAAGCCAGATAATATTGTACATATTCTATACGTATTACTATTATGAATAATAATCATATGTACTATCAGATCGCGTAAAAATCTAAGTTATCTCTGTTTGTCCTATTTTCCCGTACACGTATTACGTCCCTTGGCAATGAAATGTCAACAAGTATCATTCTGCGTGCCATAGAGTGCCCGTTTCATTTCTGACTTGTGCATATCTGTTGAAAGTACGTATACATATGAAAAACTTACGGTGGAACGCATTGTTGGCTTGTCATGGCTTGTACATGCAACTTCTGGGCTCACTTGAGAAGCGATTAACGTTGTGTCTTGATACAAGTTTGCTGCAATATATTATAACAATAGTCATATTAACAATCATAACAACAAGCCAGATAATATTGTACATATTCTATACGTATTACTATTATGAATAATAATCATATGTACTATCAGATCGCGTAAAAATCTAAGTTATCTCTGTTTGTCCTATTTTCCCGTACACGTATTACGTCCCTTGGCAATGAAATTTCAACAAGTATCATTCTGCGTGCCATAGAGTGCCCGTTTCATTTCTGACTTGTGCATATCTGTTGAAAGTACGTATACATATGAAAAACTTACGGTGGAACGCATTGTTGGCTTGTCATGGCTTGTACATGCAACTTCTGGGCTCACTTGAGAAGCGATTAACGTTGTGTCTTGATACAAGTTTGCTGCAATAATTATAACAATAGTCATATTAACAATCATAACAACAAGCCAGATAATATTGTACATATTCTATACGTATTACTATTATGAATAATAATCATATGTACTATCAGATCGCGTAAAAATCTAAGTTATCTCTGTTTGTCCTATTTTCCCGTACACGTATTACGTCCCTTGGCAATGAAATGTCAACAAGTATCATTCTGCGTGCCATAGAGTGCACGTTTCATTTCTGACTGTGTGCATATCTGTTGAAAGTAGCGTATACATATGAAAAAACTTACGGTGGAACGCATTGTTGGCTTGTCATGGCATGCTGTACATGCAACTTCTGGGCTCACTTGAGAAGCGATTAACGTTGTGTCTTGATACAAGTTTGCTGCAATAATTATAACAATAGTCATATTAACAATCATAACAACAAGCCAGATAATATTGTACATATTCTATACGTATTACTATTATGAATAATAATCATATGTACTATCAGATCGCGTAAAAATCTAAGTTATCTATGTTTTCTCCTATTTTCCCGTACACGTATTACGTCCCTTGGCAATGAAATGTCAACAAGTATCATTCTGCGTGCCATAGAGTGCCCGTTTCATTTCTGACTTGTGCATATCTGTTGAAAGTACGTATACATATGATAAACTTACGGTGGAACGCAATGTTGGCTTGTCATGGCTTGTACATGCAACTTCTGGGCTCACTTGAGAAGCGATTAACGTTGTGTCTTGATACAGGTTTGCTGCAATAATTATAACAATAGTCATATTAACAATCATAACAACAAGCCAGATAATATTGTACATATTCTTTACGTATTACTATTATGAATAATAATCATGTGTACTATCAGATCGCGTAAAAATCTAAGTTATCTCTGTTTTGTCCTTTTTTTCCAGTACACTACGTATTACGTCCCTTGGCAATGAAATGTCAACAAGTATCATTCTGCGTGCCATAGAGTGCACGTTTCATTTCTGATGTATGCATATCTGTTGAAAGTGCGTATACATATGAAAAAACTTACGGTGGAACGCATTGTTGGCTTGTCATGGCTTGTACATGCAACTTCTGGGCTCACTTGAGAAGCGATTAACGTTGTGTCTTAATACAAGTTTGCTGCAATAATTATAACAATAGTCATATTAACAATCATAACAACAAGCCAGATAATATTGTACATATTCTTTACGTATTACTATTATGAATAATATAATCATATGTACTATCAGATCGCGTAAAAATCTAAGTTATCTCTGTTTGTCCTATTTTCCCGTACACGTATTACGTCCCTTGGCAATGAAATGTCAACAAGTATCATTCTGCGTGCCATAGAGTGCCCGTTTCATATCTGACTTGTGCATATCTGTTGAAAGTACGTATACATATGAAAAACTTACGGTGGAACGCATTGTTGGCTTGTCATGGCTTGTACATGCAACTTCTGGGCTCACTTGAGAAGCGATTAACGTTGTGTCTTGATACAGGTTTGCTGCAATAATTATAACAATAGTCATATTAACAATCATAACAACAAGCCAGATAATATTGTACATATTCTTTACGTATTACTATTATGAATAATAATCATATGTACTATCAGATCGCGTAAAAATCTAAGTTATCTCTGTTTGTCCTTTTTTCCAGTACACGTATTACGTCCCTTGGCAATGAAATGTCAACAAGTATCATTCTGCGTGCCATAGAGTGCACGTTTCATTTCTGATGTGTGCATATCTGTTGAAAGTGCGTATACATATGAAAAATCTTACGGTGGAACGCATTGTTGGCTTGTCATGGCTTGTACATGCAACTTCTGGGCTCACTTGAGAAGCGATTAACGTTGTGTCTTAATACAAGTTTGCTGCAATAATTATAACAATAGTCATATTAACAATCATAACAACAAGCCAGATAATATTGTACATATTCTTTACGTATTACTATTATGAATAATAATCATATGTACTATCAGATCGCGTAAAAATCTAAGTTATCTCTGTTTGTCCTATTTTCCCGTACACGTATTACGTCCCTTGGCAATGAAATGTCAACAAGTATCATTCTGCGTGCCATAGAGTGCCCGTTTCATATCTGACTTGTGCATATCTGTTGAAAGTACGTATACATATGATAAACTTACGGTGGAACGCATTGTTGGCTTGTCATGGCTTGTACATGCAACTTCTGGGCTCACTTGAGAAGCGATTAACGTTGTGTCTTGATACAGGTTTGCTGCAATAATTTATAACAATAGTCATATTAAACAATCATAACAACAAGCCAGATAATATTGTACATATTCTTTACGTATTACTATTATGAATAATAATCATATGTACTATCAGATCGCGTACAAATCTAAGTTATCTCTGTTTGTCCTATTTTCCCGTACACGTATTACGTCCCTTGGGCAATGAAATGTCAACAAGTATCATTCTGCGTGCCATAGAGTGCACGTTTCATTTCTGATGTGTGCATATCTGTTGAAAGTGCGTATACATATGAAAAACTTACGGTGGAACGCATTGTTGGCTTGTCATGGCTTGTACATGCAACTTCTGGGCTCACTTGAGAAGCGATTAACGTTGTGTCTTGATACAAGTTTGCTGCAATAATTATAACAATAGTCATATTAACAATCATAACAACAAGCCAGATAATATTGTACATATTCTATACGTATTACTATATTATGAATAATAATCATATGTACTATCAGATCGCGTAAAAATCTAAGTTATCTATGTTTCTCCTATTTTCCCGTACACGTATTACGTCCCTTGGCAATGAAATGTCAACAAGTATCATTCTGCGTGCCATAGAGTGCCCGTTTCATATCTGACTTGTGCATATCTGTTGAAAGTACGTATACATATGAAAAACTTACGGTGGAACGCATTGTTGGCTTGTCATGGCTTGTACATGCAACTTCTGGGCTCACTTGAGAAGCGATTAACGTTGTGTCTTGATACAGTTTTGCTGCAATAATTATAACAATAGTCATATTAACAATCATAACAACAAGCCAGATAATATTGTACATATTCTATACGTATTACTATTATGAATAATAATCATATGTACTATCAGATCGCGTAAAAATCTAAGTTATCTATGTTTGTCCTATTTTCCCGTACACGTATTACGTCGCTTGGCAATGAAATGTCAACAAGTATCATTCTGCGTGCCATAGAGTGCCCGTTTCATTTCTGACTTGTGCATATCTGTTGAAAGTACGTATACATATGAAAAACTTACGGTGGAACGCATTGTTGGCTTGTCATGGCTTGTACATGCAACTTCTGGGCTCACTTGAGAAGCGATTAACGTTGTGTCTTCGATACAGGTTTGCTGCAATAATTATAACAATAGTCATATTAACAATCATAACAACAAGCCAGATAATATTGTTCATATTCTTTACGTATTACTATTATGAATAATAATCATATGTACTATCAGATCGCTTAAAAATCTAAGTTATCTCTGTTTGTCCTATTTTCCCGTACCACGTATTACGTCCCTTGGCAATGAAATGTCAACAAGTATCATTCTGCGTGCCATAGAGTGCACGTTTCATTTCTGATGTGTGCATATCTGTTGAAAGTGCGTATACATATGAAAAAACTTACGGTGGAACGCATTGTTGGCTTGTCAT
>JAWPHD010022449.1:0-25053 GCA_037043455.1 Cyrtodaria siliqua | reverse complement strand
ATGTGCATGACAGATGTAATCTGAATGGAGATTTTACTTGTTTTACATAGACTCATACAGGGAATTCAAAAAATCTTCTTCCCTAGAAATACAAGACAATGATCACTCATATACTGAATGTAACATTAGCTTATGGTCCTCTACCAAGTTTGTTCAAATGGTGACCCTGGGGTCAAATCTTGCCCTGCCCCGGGGGTCAAAGTTTTACATAGAATTATATAAGAAAATCTTATTCTCCAAAACTGCTTAGTCAGTTTTGACCAAACTTCACATAGATGATCCTTAGGTCAATTATTTTCAATTTTGTTAAAATTAGTGCAATGTCACATCCAAGATGGCCAACGTTGGGGTGGGGTGGGTGGGTGGGAGTGGGGAGGTAAACAACATCTCAGAAACTGCTTGGCCAATTTTGACCAAATTTCATATGGAAGATACTGAGGTCAATGTCTTTAAAAGCTATACAAATTAGGGCAGTGCAACATCCAAGATGGCCAGCATTAACATATATGTTCAAACCCTTAAAAAAATATCTTCTTCTTATGGACCACTGAATAGATTTCGACAGTTTTTGTTTATATATGATCGCCAACTCTTATACAATAAAAGTTGTACAAATGAAATTTCTAGGTTAAACAAGAGGCCCAAGAGGGCCTGTGGACGCTCTACTGGCTAACATGGCTCTTATAACATCAATGAAGCGAGTGACTGCCATTTACGTTTTTTTGGAAGTTTCGGGCAAAAAACAGTTTTGAACTAAATTAAGGGCCATAACTAAAGAATCTGTTAAAGTTCGGTAAAGATCAGATGAAAAATAAAGGCCCTACCATAGTAACGAGGCAAAATATAGCATTTTTAACTAAATCAAGAGCCATAACTCCTCTGTTACTGGTCCAACTGGTCCAACATAGAGATAAAAAATAAAAAAAAATAAACAATTAACAAAAAATAAACAATTAACAAAAAAAAAATAACAAAAAAAAATAAAAAAAAAAAAATAAAAAAATAAAATCCAAAAAAAAGAAAAAGAAAAAAAGTTTGGTAACGATCGGATGTGAAAAATGAAGGCCCTCTTGTCTTAACAAGGCAAAATATAGCGTTTTGAACTAAATCAAGGGCCATAACTCCGCTGTTACTGGTCCGATATGTTTGGTTTGCGAACTTGTCCGAGCTTTCATTGATATTAACAATCTGATCAAGTTTGGTAAAGATCGGATGAACAATGAAGCCCCTATCGTCTTAATGAAGCAAAATATAGCATTTTTAACTAAATCAAAGGCCATAACTCTGCTGTTACTGGTTCGATATGGCTAGTTTTCGAACTTGTTCGAGCTTTCATTGATATTAACAATCTGATAAAGTTTGGTAAAGATCAGATGAACAATGAAGCCCCTATCGTCTTAACGAGGCAAAATATAGCATTTTTAACTAAATCAAGGGCCATAACTCCGCTGTTACTTGTTCGAAATGGCTGGTTTTCAAACTTGTTCGAGCTTTCAATGCCATTAACAAGCTGATAAAGTTTGGTAAAGATCGGATGAAGCCCCTATCTTTTTAACGAGGCAAAATATAGCATTTTTAACTAAATCAAGGGCCACAACTCCGCTGTTACTGGTCCGATATGGCTGGTTTTCGAACTTGTTCGAGCTTTCAACGACATTAACAATCTGATAAAGTTTGGTAAAGATCGGATAAACAATGAAGCCCCTAGCGTCTTAACGAGACAAAATATAGCATTTTTAACCAAATCAAGGGCCATAACTCCGCTGTTACTAGTCCGATATGGCTGGTTTTCGAACTTGTCCGAGCTTTCATTGATATTAACAATGTGGTAAAGTTTGATAAAGATAGGATGACAAACGAAGGTCCTATCATCTTAACGAGGCAAAATATAGCATTTTTAACTAAATCAAGGACCATAACTCTGGTGTTACTGGTCCGATCTGGCTGGTTTTCGAACTTGTCCGAGCTTTCATTGATATTAACAATGTGGTAAAGTTTGGTAAAGATAGGATGAAAAACGAAGGCCCTATCGTCTTAACGAGGCAAAATATAGCAATATAGCATTTTTAACTAAATCAAGGGCCATAACTCCGCTGTTACTTGTCCGATCTGGCTGGTTTTCGAACTCATCCGAGCTTTCATTGATATTAACTACCTGTTAAAGTTTGGTAAAGATTGGATGAAAAATGAAGACCCTATCGTCTTAACGAGACAAAAGTTAACAACGGACGACGGACGGACGACGGACGGACGACGGACAACTCGGCATCCCATAAGCTCTGCTGGCCTTCGGCCAGTAGAGCTAAAAATGGCTGCGCCCCGGGGTTCCAAAGTTTGTATATGGAGATTTTACATTTTTTACATCAACTTATAAAGGGAATTTAAAAAATCTTCTCTGGAAGCATAACACATAGAGCTCATATATTTTGTATTTAGCATTAGTTTATGGTCATCTATTAAGTTTGTTCAAATGGTGGGAATTGGGTCACATTTGATCCAGCCCTTGATGGGTCTCAGTTTTACATTGGGGCCTATTGAGAAAAAGAAGAAAAAAAGATCTCTCTAATGAAACAAAAGGCATAGAGCTCCCATATATTGCATGTAGCTTAAGTTTATGGTCCTCTACAAAGTTTGTTCAAATGGTGGCTCTGGGGTCGGTTTTTAGCATTTTAAGCTTGATTCCATTTAAAATTTATGTTGACTTCAAATTTTAGACCACAAATTGTATTTATTTTAGTAAACGTAAAAGTGATAACTGATAATAACTTATCTTCGATGGTTATGCGGAAAATATCTTAAAACAATAATAATGCAATTAATACTAAATGTCGAGTTGGTTCAATACCATTTTTCTATTTTTATTAGTTTCTTTTCATTTTGCATGTTTTCGGTAAATTTATGCTCTGTGCATGCGCAATCACAGTAACGTCTTTATTACAACGATGGCCATTTTGGTAAGTTTGAATGGGGAAATTGGTAAAAGATGTCGGATTCTCTGTATATTTTTGGATGATATCTATAATGTGATTAACTTAGAATGAGTTTTTGGTGTTTTCATATCACAATTCGGCTAAACTGAATTATTCGAAGAACGTAATGTCGAAACTCGCCAAACGCTGTGTTAAAATTTTTAGGGAAAAGCGTGAAATTCATGTACTTATTATACGTGGAAAGACGCAACATTGAGTTTTTGGTGTTTTCATATCACAATTCGGCTAAACTGACCGTGTTATTCGAAGAACGTAATGTTGAAACTAGCCAAACGCCATGTTAAAAGGTTTCAGGGAATAGTATGAAATTCATGTACTTCTTATACTTGGAAAAACGCAACATTGCTTATTTGTTTTTCACTGAAAATGTACGGTCTTAGTTGCCTTGCATTGGTTGATGAAAAACAAGAGGGCCAAGATGGCCCTAAATCGATCACCTGATTGCTGGCCCTTTATCGAACTTCTTCGAATTCTCATGATCATATACAATCTGTGCAAGTTTGGTTAAGATTGTTCAAGAAATATTGCCTCTGTTGTGATAAAACATTCATATAAAGACTGACAAAGTTTGGTAAAGATCAAATACAAAATGAAGGTGCTAGAGTGTAACACATGGGGCAGGGGCAAATGTGACTCCAGGGCTACATGTAATATATCAGAGCTATGTGACTTGGGTATTAAGTTTTTCCCTATACAAGTCTATGTAAAACATGTGACACCTGGGGCAGGGCCAAATGTGACACTGACCCCATCTGAACAAACTTGGTAAAGGACCATAAGAGTATAGTAAATGCAAAATATTAAACCTCTGGCTCTTGTAGTTTCAGAATAGAAGACTTTAATGTTTTTCCTATATAAGTCTATGTAAAACTGTAACCCCCGGGGCGGGCCAAATTTGACCCCAGGGTCACCATTTGAACAAATTTGGTAGAGGACCATAAGCTTATAGCAAATGCAAAATATTAAACCTCTGGCTCTTGCAGTTTCAGAGAAGAAGATTTCTTTATGTTTTTCCATATGCAAGTCTATGTAAAACTGTAACCCCAGGGGCGGTGTCATGTGAACCCAGGGTCACCATTTGAACAAACATGGTAAAGAACCATAATCTTATAGTAAATGCAAAATACTAAACCTCTTACTCTTGCAGTTTCAGAGAAGATTTTTTTATTGTTTTATTAGATAAGTCTATGTAAAACTGTGACCCCGGGGACAGGGCCAAATGTGACCCCAGGTCATCATTTGAACAAACTTGGTAAAGGACCATAATCCTATACTAAATGCAAAATATTAAACCTCTGGCTGTTGTAGTTTCAGAGAAAAATTAAACTCTTTTTTTCCCCTATATAAGTCTATGTAAAACTGTGACTCCCAGGGCAGGGCCAAATTTGACACCGGGGTCACCATTTGAACAAACTTGGTAGAGGACCATAATCTTATAGTATATGCAAAATATTAAACCACTGGCTCTTGTAGTTTCAGAGAAGAAGACTTTTTAATGTTTTTCCTATACAAGTCTATGTAAAACTGTGAACCCCGGGGCGGGGCCAAATTTGACATCAGGGTCACCATTTGAACAAACATGGTAGAGGACCATAAGCTTATAGCAAATGCAAAATATTAAACCTCTGGCTCTTGCAGTTTCAGAGAAGAAGATTTTTGCAATTGTTTTCCTATATAAGTCTATGTAAAACTGTAACCCCCGGGTCGGGGGCAAATTTGACCCCAGGGTCACCATTTGAACAAACTTAGTAGAGGATCATAAGCTGATGCTACATGTAATACAAGAGAGCTCTGTGCCTTGTGGTTACAGAGAAGAAGATTTTTTATCCTATATAAGCCTAAGAAAAAAATGCAAAATCTCAATATACAAACTTTAGACCCCTGGGGCATGGCCGATCATTTTAAAAGAAAAACTGTCGAAATCTGTCCAGCGGTTCTTGAGAAGAAGATTTTTTAAGGTTTCGACCACATATGGTAATGACGGCTATCTTGGAAGTCGCGCTGACCTAATTTTAACAAATCTAAAAAAGCATTCATCTAAGGATCATCCATGTGAAGATTGGTCAAAATTGGCCAAGCGGTTTCCGAGGAGAAGTCGTTTAAAGCAAAACTTGACGACGACGACGGACGGATGACGGTCGACGGACGAAGAGTGATCCCAATAGATCACCTTGAGCCTTTGGCTCAGGTGATCTAATAATGAAATGTATAAAAACTCAAGAATAAATGTAAATGTTTTATCAAATGAATAAAGTAATAATAATAAACAATCCAAAGGTACTGGAAACGATGCTATCAATAATGAGCATGCTGCTTCTTCAGGTTATGAATCGGACAACTTCAGTGAAATTGATTCAAGTGAACATGTGGGGAATGTTGACACTATGCTTGATGATGCAAACATAGATAGCAAAAGAAATGTGTGCACTTTTGCACCAGGTGAAGGTCAACATCCACTTGGTCTTTATTAAGACGAGGATGCAGAATATTCGTGTTTTCCCTCAATTTTTTGTCGTAAAAGACAATTGGAAAACAAAGAACGCCATGGTGCCTGTTCATTATAGTGACATTGTAAAATGGGAACTTCGCTCTGTAGATAGAAGGGCTGCTCAGTCTGTCCCAAATATATTCTTCAAAAAACAAATCAAATGAAGCAAATAAGTGACAAAGTTAATTTGGCAGTAAGAAGGTGTAAGCAGCGTGGGTCACCTCACATGCATATATGTTAGTTTGGATAGAAGATGCACCAAAATATCAAGATAACTCCAAAAACGATATTATTGACTATGTTCAAATATACATCAACACGCATTTCAGAGGGCTCCCTTTTGATAAATATTTTGGGTCCATTCAATAAACTCCTAATACACTTGAAGTCAACATAAATTTTAAATGGAATCAAGCTTAAAATGCTTAAAACCGACACTTTTAGGGCTATAACTCCGCCAAAATCATTCAACTGGAACACGGTGACTATGTACAACTAGGCTTGGTACTGATTTCCAACAAATCCGAGCTTTCATTGATATTAACAATCTGGTAAAGTTTGGTAAAGATCAGATGAAAAATGAAGGCCCTATCATCTTAACGAGACAAAAGTTAACGACGGACGGATGACGGACAACTCGGCATCCCATAAGCTCTGCTGGCCAGTAGAGCTAAAAACAACTAGCCCAATTTAGCTTGTTTTCGAACTTGTCCAAGTTTTCATTGGTATTAACAATCTGTGCAAGTTTGGTAAAGATCAAATAATAAATAAAGGTGCTAGAGTGTTCACAAGGCTTAATATGGCATTTTTCAGCAAAATAAGGCAAACAAGAGATCAATGACCTTGAAGCTCTACTGATAGATTTTGATAGCTAGATCAGCATTCCTGTGAGGAGTAGTCGCTACAAGTTGAAGTTTTTACTATATAACTCTAGGTAAACAAAGATGGCCACTGGCAGCCATGTTTAATGTCGAATCAAAATAATTTTCAACAAGGATCAACATCTTGTCATGCTGATCATTTCAGAAAAGGTCCCATATCAATATCACTTACAGTTTTCAAGAAGTAGTCGCTACAAACTTGTTTTTAAAAATCTATGTTTAGCCGTGGTGGCCATCTTGAATTTCCGTCCGACCTAAAAAAAATCTGGGATCAATTAAACATCAAGAGCAACATTCCTGTGAAGTTTCATAAAAAATCGTCAAGTAGTTTCAGAGGAGTAGTCGCTACAAGTTTTTACTATATAAATCTATGTAAACAAAGATGGCCACTGGCAGCCATGTTTAACGTTGAATCAAAACTTGTATTTTAAAAATCTATTTTTAGCTTTGGTGGCCATCTTGGATTTCACATCAACAAAGATGGCCGCTAGCGGCTTAAAGCATGTTTAAAGTCGCATCGAAATAAATTTCGACAAGGATCAACATCATGTCATGCTGATAATTTTAGAAAATGTCCCATATCAATATCACATACAGTTTTCAAGAAGTAGTTGCTACAAATTTATTTATTTTAAATCTAATTTTAGCCGTGGTGGCCATCTTGAATTTTCGGCCAGCCTGAAATTTTTCTAGGATCAACTAGACATCAAGAGCAACATTCCTGTGAAGTTTCATGAACATACGTCAAGTAGTTTCAGAGGAGTAGTGGCTACAAGTTTTTACTATATAACTCTATGTAAACAAAGATGGCCACTGGCAGCCATGTTTAACGTCAAATCAAAATAATGTTCGACTAGGATCAACATCATGTCATATGATCATTTTAGAAAAAGCCCCATATCAATATCACTTATAGTTTTCAAGAAGTAGTCGCTAATAAACTTATTTTTTAAAAATTATTTTAAGCTGTGGCAGCCATCTTGAATTTCTGGCCGACCTGAAATTTTGCTAGGATCAATTAGACATCAAGAGCAACATTTATGTAAAGTTTCATGAAAATCCGCCAAGTAGTTTCAGAGGAGTAGTCGCTACAAGTTTTTACTATATAACTCTATGTAAACAAAGATGGCCACTGGCAGCCATGTTTAACGTTGAATCAAAACTTGTATTTTAAAAATCTATTTTTAGCTTTGGTGGCCATCTTGGATTTCACATCAACATGAATTTTTGCTAGGATCAACTAGACTTCATGGGCAACATTTCTGTTAAGTTTCATAAATATCCATCCAGTAGTTTCAGAGGAGTAGTCGCTACAAATAAAAGTTTACAGACAGACGGACGGACGACAGACACGGCATAGGCTCTGCTGATCAGTCAAGCTAAAAATGGCATTTTCCAGAAAAATCAAGGGCCATAACTCCGGTGTTACTGAACCCATTTGGCTGATTTTCGAACTTGTTCGAGCTTTCATTAATATTAACAATCTGTGCAAGTTTGGTAAATATCAAACAATAAGTGAAGGTGCTAGAGTGTTAACAAGGCTTAATATGGCATTTTTCAGCAAAACAAGGACCATCACTCCGGTGAAATTAATCCGATCTGGCTGGTTTTCGAACTTGTCCGAGCTTTCATTCATATAAAAGACACCAGCAATGTTTTGTAAAGATCCGATTATTAATGAAGGCCCTAGAGTGTTCACAAGGCAAAAGTTAACGAACGGACGATGGATGGTCGACGGACGGACAAACAACCAGCAGAGCTAAAAACTGTCAAAATCTGTTCAGCGGTTCTTGAGAAGAAGATTTTTTAAGGTTCTGACCATATATGGTAATGGCAGACATCTTGGATGTCGTCGCATTGACCTAATTTGTATAATTTGGAAGGCATTGACCTCAGTATCGTCCATGTGAAATCGTCCATGTGAAATGTGGTCAAAATTGGTCAAGCAGTTTCTGAGGAGATTTACAAATGCCCTACATGTATATAAGTTTATGTCAAACATTTAATTTGGTCAAAACTGCATGACCAAGCAGTTTTGGAGAATAAAATCTTTAAAAAGGTTTTCCTATATAATTCTATGTAAAACTGTGACCACCGGGGCGGGGCAAGATATAACCCCAGGGTCACCATTTGTACAAACTTTGTAGAGGACCATATGCTAATGCTACATACAATATATGAGAGATCTACATCTTGTGCTTTTAGAGAAGCAGATTTTTTAAATTCCCTATAGAAATCTATTAAAACATGTAAAATCTCCATATATAAACTTTGGAACCCCGTGGCACTGCCACTTTTGATCCTAGAAACTTTGTTTGTATAAATTGTATAGTCTAGGTGTTCATTTACAATAAAAAACGTTTACAAATTCCCTATATAAGTCTATGTAAAACATGTAAAATCTAAATATAGAAACTTTGAAACCCCGGGACACAGCCACTTTTGACCCTAGGGACTTCATTCTTATAACTTTTGTAGTCTAGGAGTTAGCGATCATTTATAAACAAAAACTGTCAAAATCTGTTCAGCAGTTCTTGAGAAGATTTTTTAAGGTTTTGACCATATATGGTAATGGCAGCCGTCTTAGATGTCGCATTGACCTAATTTGTATAATTTTGGAAGGCACTGACCTCAGTATCGACCACTTGAAATGTGGTCAAAATTGGTCAAGCAGTTTCTGAGGAGATGTCCGTTACAAATGCCCTATATAAGTCTATGTAAAACATGTAAAATCTCCATATACAAACTTTGGAACCCCGGCGCACAGCCATTTTTGACCCTAGGAACTTCGTTTGTAAAACTTTTGTAGTCTTGGAGTTGGCAAAATTTATAAACAAAAACTTTCAAAATCTGTTCAGCGGTTCTTGAGAAGAAGATTTTTTAAGGTTTTGACCATATAGCCATCTTGCATGTCGCATTGACCTAAATTGTATAATTTTGGAATAATTTGACCTCGGTATCATCCATGTGAAACTTGGTCAAAATTGTCCCAGGAGAAGTTGTTCAATCAAGACCTTCGGCTCAGGTGAGCTAAAAAAGCTTAACGTAACACATATTTAGGAAAAAGCAGGTCATAGTAACATAGTTTACATATGAGAGGAAGGTGCTGTTACAATTTGATGAAGATCGGACATGGTAATGCTGAGATATAACACAAACCCTCCCCCCAACTTGGTGTGCGGCCATATCATCATATTGACTATGAATCAGATGCTCTCTGGTGTGCGGCCATATCATGATGATATCGTGTATGAATTCCACTGTACATGTACTGGTTCTAGTAGCAATCTTGGAATAGATTTGATTGCTTTGTATTTTTTGAGGTATTCACTATGATTCTCTGTATGGGTGCGTTCTCAAACTTGTGAATTTATCAATGTTTACCTTCTAAACAAGTTTGGTAACGTTCAGATGAAAAATGAAGGATCTACAGTGTTACATGTCGAGCCTTATTATGAAGAATTCGTGGTTTTTTATTTGACCAACACCAATGTCAATCCTAAGAGAATATTTAATGTCATTAACAGTGGGGGATGCATGTCATAGCGACCCAAACCGTGCGTGACCTATATTTCGTCGACAATAGAACACAGCGACCCAAAACTTTGAACATGATGTTAGATGTATAGATTTTTTAGACGTAAGGAAAATTCTGGTGAAGTTTGGTGAAAACCCTGCAAGAAAGAAGCAAGATATGCATGTCATAGCACAGACCGGACATGACCTATATTTCATCGAAAGTAGGTAAAGGTTAAACAGAATGTGTACCGTAACTTGGACATAATTGGAAGTAGAGCCTAAACAGACATGACCTGTACTTTAGAAAAAGGAAGTCGTTGCAAAAACGTAAATGCACACCATAGGTCAATAAGAAGAACATACTGATGCAGCTTGGTTAAAAAGCCAAGATAAAACAAGAGAGCCAAGATGGCCCTAAATCGATCACCCGAGTACTGGCCCATTATTAAACTTCTTTGAAATCTTATGGTCATATACAATCTGTGCAAGTTTGGTTAAGATTGTTCAAGAAATGTGGCCACTGTTATGTTAACAACATTGATATAAAGACACTGACAAAGTTTGGTAAAGATCAAATACAAAATGAAGGTGCTAGAGTGCAACACCTGGGACAGGGCCAAATGTGAGCTGTGTGCTTTGTGGTTTCAGAGAAGAAGATTTTTAAGTTTTTCCCTACACAAGTCTATGAAAAACATGTGACCCCTGGGGCAGGGCCAAATGTGATCCCAGGGTCACCATTGACCAAACTTGGTAAAGGACCATAAGAGTTTAGTAAATGCAAAATATTAAACCTCTGGCTCGTGTAAAATATTAAACATCTGGCTCTTGCAGTTTTAGAGAAGAAGATTTTTTAAGTTTTTCCCTATACAAGTCAATGTAAAACATGTGATACCCTGGGGCGGGGCCAAATGTGACCCCAGGGTCACCATTTGAACAAACTTGGTAAAGGACCACAAGAGTAAAATAAATGCAAAATATTAAATCTCTAGCTCTTGTAGTTTCAGAGAAAAATATTTTTTTAAAAAAATTCTATATAAGTCTATGTAAAACTGTGATCCTCGGGGCGAAAGCTCTGTGCCTTGTGGTTTCAAAGAAGAAGATTTTTTAAAGTTTTTTCCTATATAAGTCTATGAAAAACATGCAAAATATCAATATATAAACTTTGGATCCCAAGGGCACTGTTGTTTTCGACCCCGAGGACTTATTTAAACAAACTTGATAGTCTAGGCATTGGCGATCATTTTAAAAGAAAAACTGTCGAAATCTGTCCAGCGGTTCTTGAAAAGATTTTTTAAGGTTTCGACCATATATGGTAATGGAGGCCATCTTGGATGTCACGCTGACCTAATTTTAACAAATCTAAAAAGCATTCATCTAAGGATCATACATGTGAAGTTTGGTCAAAATTGGCCAAGCGGTTTCTGAGGGGAAGTTGTTTGATGCAAAAGTTAACGACGGACGACGTTCTTCCCTAAACTGAATGTGACCTATATTTCAGAGAAGATGTTAACAGCGACAAAAAAATGTTTTCACCATTTTAGATCAACAAAAGGAACATACGGACGCAGTTTGGCTTATGCTTTAAAACTAAACAGAATGTGTCCCGTAACTTGGACATAGTCCAGACTCACGAAGCACTTAATGGAACATAAAAGCGATCATTAAGTCAAGCTTCCCGCAACTGGGAAAATAAATTTTATTTCTGAAGGCAAGTAGTAAATTTATCACCACTTAAATACACAGGAAAAAACAGATATATGCACAAACCTTGTTCTTTAACAGATGCTCTTGATGATGTCATAGTTCGTTCAACAATTATTTTGCTGGAAAAGTTCATAAATTCCTTCACACTGAAATGAAATAACACAATGTTTTATGCATTTAAAGTTTCTTCGTCAGCAACATGATTGGCAAAAAGTAGTTATTTTATGGGTTTAAACGCTTTATTTCACATTCTTCCAAACAATCATAAACAAGAGAGCCAGACCTTGTCCTTTGTAGATACATTTACATGTACTTGCAACAGTAACAGTTTTCACACCTCAATTTGACGACTTTCTGCATGAATCTGACAATTTAAGCTCCGCCCTATACTATTATCATTGTAAACTCAATTTGGCAAAATCCTACACGGTGCATATTATGGTCAGAGAATAAATAACACTTCTGAGGTTTTCCAATCTCATTAAAATCAGATCCAAAATATTCGCTCCACTACTTTCCGCTATTTAGATATGACCGTATTACATACCGGGTCACCTCAGATTGACCTTTCATCTAATCAATATTCATCAGAAGATCAACTAAATTCAACCAATGAAATCTCGTGTTTCATTTATAATTCACATGAAATTAAAACTTATTCTATTCGAGTGAACTGAACAAACGCAAATCTACATATCCGAATAAAGATAAAAGTCTTTGTGTGTTATTGCTGTGTTACTGCATGATACATTCAAAGAAATGCACTGAATGGTATGTTTTACATCAAGATACGAAGAAAATCATGGGAACTGTCGTGTATTTTTCCACCGAAATTATTACGACATTATAAATAGTATGCCATGATACATGTGGCCCGATTAGCTCAGTTGATAGCGCGCTCGACCGCTGAATTACCAGTATAATTTTAGTGTGTGGGTTCAATCCCACGAATAGGTAAAAATATTTGTACTGCTATTAAATTCCGTCAAGTTTACAAAAAAAAAAATTCCAGTAAATATTCAATAATGGTTGGTGTATTATGTTTGTCCACATTTCGTTTGTGTTTTATAAGCTAAAAGTTACGGACATTGTCTCTTTCAATACCAAGCGTAGACTTTTACTGTTCAATGCGACATGCGCAGTGCAGCTGTCAATACCGAACAATTTTGTAGGCTGAAATCTGATTGGCTAATCGTAAGGTCAATCTGAGGTGACCCGGTATGTAATATGGTCAAATCTAAATAGCGGAAAGTAGTGGAGTGAATATTTTGGATCTGATTTTAATGAGATTGGAGGTTTTCCTGATGACCTTGAGCTTATTGACCCCACAATAAATAGGGGTCATCCTCTCACCATGGACAGCCTACCTGTGAAGTTTAATGCATGTGGCTACTAATGTTGATGAGTTATAAAGCAGACAAGGTATTTCATTACCATGGTGATTGACCCAAACATGTATTGGGGTCATCCTCTCACCATGGACAGCCTACCTGTGAAGTTTAATGAGTTTCGTAATGCTTATGGTACATGTAAAATATTAGCCTCTGGCTCTTGTAGTTTTGGTGAAGAAGATTTTTTAAAGATTTTCTAAAGATTTTCCTATTTAACTCTTATGTAAAACTGTGACCCCTGGAGAGGGGCCAGATGTGACCCCAGAGTCACAATTTTAACAAACTTGTTAGAGGACCATATGCATGTACTTATACTGCATTACTAAGAGCTCTATACCTTGTGGTTTCAGAAGAGGATTTTCGGAAGATTATCCTTTATGACTCTTATAACACTTATGTAATTTAAACAAGCTTTGTATAGGATCATAAACATATGCTACCTTTGTATAGGATCATAAACGTATGCTACCTTTTCTATAGGATCATAAACATATGCTACCTTTGTATAGGATCATAAACGTATGCTACCTTTGTATAGGGTCATAAACATATGCTACCTTTGTATAGGGTCATAAACGTATGCTACCTTTGTATAGGATCATAAACGTATGCTACCTTTGTATAGGATCATAAACGTATGCTACCTTTGTATAGGATCATAAACATATGCTACCTTTGTACAGGGTCATAAACATATGCTTCCTTTGTATAGGGTCATAAACGTATGCTACCTTTGTATAGGATCATAAACATATGCTACCTTTGTATAGGGTCATAAACGTATGCTACCTTTGTATAGGATCATAAACGTATGCTACCTTTGTATAGGATCATAAACGTATGCTACCTTTGTATAGGATCGTAAACGTATGCTAAATTTGTATAGGATCATAAACGTATGATACCTTTGTATAGGATCATAAACGTATGCTACCTTTGTATAGGATCATAAACGTATGCTACCTTTGTATAGGGTCATAAACATATGCTACCTTTGTATAGGATCGTAAATGTATGCTAAATTTGTATAGGATCATAAACGTATGATACCTTTGTATAGGATCATAAACGTATGCTACCTTTGTATAGGATCATAAACGTATGCTACCTTTGTATAGGATCGTAAACGTATGATACCTTTGTATAGGATCATAAACGTATGCTACCTTTGTATAGGATCGTAAATGTATGCTAAAGTTGTATAGGATCATAAACGTATGATACCTTTGTAAAGGATCATAAACGTATGCTACCTTTGTATAGGGTCATAAACGTATGCTACCTTTGTATAGGATCATAAATGTATGCTAACTTTGTATAGGGTCATAAACGTATGCTACCTTTGTATAGGATCATAAACGTATGCTACCTTTGTATAGGATCCTAAACGTATGCTACCTTTGTATAGGATCATAAACGTATGCTACCTTTGTATAGGATCATTTTATATAAACGTATGCTACCTTTGTATAGGGTCATGAACGTATTTGAAAAAACATGGTAGATCATAAGCTGATGCTACATGCAATAATGAGAGCTCTATACCTTGTGGTTTCAGACAAGAAATTTGTTTAAATATAATATGTTCCTATATATGTAAAACTTTGACTCCCCAGGGTGAGGCCAGATTTTACCCTCAGGGCATCATTTGAACAAATTTGGTAGAGGACCATAAGCATATGCTACATGCAATAATTATATGAGAGCTGCCTTGTGGTCTCAGAAAAGAAGATTTTTCAAGTTTTTCCCTATAAATAAGTCTATGCCAAACATGCAAAATCTCTATATACAAACTTTGGATCTCTGGGAGACAGCTATTTTTGACCCTAGGGACTTCATATGAACAAACTTGATAGTCTTGGGGTTGACAATCCTTTATAAAGACAAACTGTTGAAATGTGTTCATTGGTTCTTGAGAAAAAAATTTAAGGTTTCAATCTTGTATGGTAGTTGGGCCATATTGGATGTTGCGCTGATCTAATTTTATTAACTGAGTCATTAATCTCGGGATCATCCATGTGAAGTTCAAAATCGTCCAAGCGGTTTATAGGGACTTGTTTAAGCAAAAGTTAACGGACGTACAAAAACCAGTCACAATGGCTCACTATGAGCCAAAGATGAACAAAAAATTGAAGGAAGAGTGGAAAAGTGAATTTCCTTGGGTTCAACATAGCGTGAAAGATGGAAATACAGTCATGATATGTGATCTACTTTACTAGAGATTTTTTTTTTAAATGAAATGAACAAAGAGATTTTTGTTAAATTAAACTTGCAGATATATATCCTTGTTTTCTTTTCTTTGTGTTTAACATTTACAGACCCCTATTAATTAAACATCCTTACACTTTGATGAAAGTTTTACTTTCATACACATTTTTTTAATAAATACGAGTAAAACATTTACAAACTAAATATTAAATCCTTAAAACAGAATAGTCACTAAGTGTTTTTTTATAATTGAAATGCACATATTTCTTTGCAATAAAAGCTTAACAGAACTGAATACATATGGTTACACTGAATTTTAACTTACAATCAACATTTAATAATACTATCATATGCTGCGATTTGTTATTGTTATTTCGACCTTTGATATTTCTCAATTTTTACTCTTGATAAATTTGAGTCAAGAGTCATAAGAATCCTCATTTTAAAAATGTTGAAGACCCCAGCACCTTGCAACATGGTTCAAAGGTTGTTATAAACGAACTAACGATATGGTCAAATCTCTAAGTTCTAACTCACCTGGATCGCTGGAAAAAGCCAAATGATGCCAGCTCATGAGCTGAGACAAGTCGGTTGGCCTTCCCATCTCCTACCTTGTACAGGATTGACAATGAAAACAATTTCATACTGAGGTGTCAGAGATGCTTGTCTGCAACCTGAAAACAGGAAAGTTTTCTTTAAGGGGCCATCGTTTTTTTTATGATGGAAACTATTCATACACTGTTTCAAAGCCAAGGCTACAGTAACAAGTTGTTAGGGAGATAGAGTGTATGTATTAATCAAATGTTTATCATACAATGTCAGAATGTAATTTTGAACAAGAAATGTGGAAATTGCACGAAAAGCGGATTTTCCAAAGCTGACACTAGTAACCCCAAAGGAACAGCTTCCTTTTGATATGAGGAATCTATCTTAGCAAAAGTAACATACTGAGTGGAAACCAAAATTGGGTAACTGAGTGACACTGATCTGAGTTGCCTAAAAAGCAACCCTAAGCTTTTATAATCGGAAATGTCATCCAATTCTTAACACCTTAAAGGCGATCTGGTATTATGGGTGTCAATCCAAATCCGGATAAAACCACCACAATGTGTTTCAGCACATTTAATATGCATATATGCACTGAAGTAGACCATGTGATCTGTACAATTACTGTTTTTGTTGAATAATCATTAATATTAATTCATAGGATGCTTTAAGGTTCTTAGAAATTCTTGTTTTGTAATCAAATTAAACTGTATGTGAATAATATGTATGTGAATAATCTGTATGTGAATAAACTGTATGTGAATAATATGTATTAGAATAATCTGTATGTGAATAATCTGTATTATGTGAATAATCTGTATGTGATTAGACTGTATGTGAATAATATGTATGTGAATAATCTGTATGTGAATAAACTGTATGTGAATAATATGTATGTGAATAATCTGTATGTGAATTATCTGTATGTGAATAATATGTATGTGAATAAACTGTATGTGAATAATCTGTATGTGAATAAACTGTGTGTGAATAAACTGTATGTGAATAATCTGTATGTGACTAAACTGTATGTGAATAAACTGTATGTGAATAAACTGTATGTGAATAATCTGTATGTGACTAAACTGTTTGTGAATAATCTGTATGTGAATAATCTGTATGTGAATAATCTGTACGTGAATAAACTGTACGTGAATAAACTGTACGTGAATAATCTGTATGTGACTAAACTGTATGTGAATAATCTGTATGTGAATAAACTGTATGTGAATAATCTGTATGTGAATAAACTGTATGTGAATAAACTGTATGTGAATAATCTGTATGTAAATAAACTGTATGTGAATAAACTGTATGTGAATAATCTGTATGTGAATAATCTGTATGTGAATAAACTGTATGTGAATAAACTGTATGTGAATAATCTGTATGTGAATAAACTGTATGTGAATAATCTGTATGTGAATAATCTGTATGTGATTAGACTGTATGTGAATAAACTGTATGTGAATAATCTGTATGTGAATAATCTGTATGTGAATAATATGCACACGTGTCAGCAATATAATCTCCACTAATTTGTTTATGATTTACCAACAAAAACCAGACTTTCCAGATCAAACATTTTCATAAATAATAATTCAACCAAACTAAATATGCGGCTTATTTAATGAATATGCACATTTCATATGAAACTGAAGCACATTATGAGGGTTTCCTCTTGTTTTTGCATTGGAACCAATTACTCTCCCAGATTGCCTCCAGTCCCTTTAAACTTCAACAACGTTATTGATGGAAACTAAAATATGTTAAAGTTTCTAGTGGTATTATAATATAATATAGTAACCTTGAAATAAACAAGAGGCCAAAGAGGGCTGTACTTGCTGTACAAATTTGGTCGAATTCAAGTGAAAAACAAAGCTTCCATGCATCCGTCTGTTCATGCCCAGTGGGTCAATGCTGGCTGGATGGTTGTCTGTTCATGCCCAGTAAGTGTATATATGGTTGTACGATGGGGATCTCACCACTCATCTTCATGCCCAGTAAGTGTATATATGGTTGTACGATGGGGATCTCACCACTCATCTTCATGCCCAGTAAGTGTATATATGGTTGTACGATGGGGATCTCACCACTCATCTTCATGCCGAGTAAGTGTATATATGGTTGTACGATGAGGATCTCACCACTCATCTTCATGCCGAGTAAGTGTATATATGGTTGTACGATGGGGATCTCACCACTCATCTTCATGCCGAGTAAGTGTATATATGGTTGTACGATGGGGATCTCACCACTCATCTTCATGCCCAGTAAGTGTATATATGGTTGTACGATGAGGATCTCACCACTCATCTTCATGCCCAGTAAGTGTATATATGGTTGTACGATGGGGATCTCACCACTCATCTTCATGCCCAGTAAGTGTATATATGGTTGTACGATGGGGATCTCACCACTCATCTTCATGCCCAGTAAGTGTATATATGGTTGTACGATGGGGATCTCACCACTCATCTTCATGCCCAGTAAGTGTATATATGGTTGTACGATGGGGATCTCACCACTCATCTTCATGCCCAGTAAGTGTATATATGGTTGTACGATGGGGATCTCACCACTCATCTTCATGCCCAGTAAGTGTATATATGGTTGTACGATGGGGATCTCACCACTCATCTTCATGCCCAGTAAGTGTATATATGGTTGTACGATGGGGATCTCACCACTCATCTTCATGCCCAGTAAGTGTATATATGGTTGTACGATGGGGATCTCACCACTCATCTTCATGCCCAGTAAGTGTATATATGGTTGTACGATGGGGATCTCACCACTCATCTTCATGCCCAGTAAGTGTATATATGGTTGTACGATGGGGATCTCACCACTCATCTTCATGCCCAGTAAGTGTATATATGGTTGTACGATGGGGATCTCACCACTCATCTTCATGCCCAGTAAGTGTATATATGGTTGTACGATGGGGATCTCACCACTCATCTTCATGCCCAGTAAGTGTATATATGGTTGTACGATGGGGATCTCACCACTCATCTTCATGCCCAGTAAGTGTATATATGGTTGTACGATGGGGATCTCACCACTCATCTTCATGCCCAGTAAGTGTATATATGGTTGTACGATGGGGATCTCACCACTCATCTTCATGCCCAGTAAGTGTATATATGGTTGTACGATGGGGATCTCACCACTCATCTTCATGCCCAGTAAGTGTATATATGGTTGTACGATGGGGATCTCACCACTCATCTTCATGCCCAGTAAGTGTATATATGGTTGTACGATGGGGATCTCACCACTCATCTTCATGCCCAGTAAGTGTATATATGGTTGTACGATGGGGATCTCACCACTCATATTCATGCCCAGTAAGTGTATATATGGTTGTACGATGGGGATCTCACCACTCATCTTCATGCCCAGTAAGTGTATATATGGTTGTACGATGGGGATCTCACCACTCATATTCATGCCCAGTAAGTGTATATATGGTTGTACGATGGGGATCTCACCACTCATCTTCATGCCAGTAAGTGTATATATGGTTGTACGATGGGGATCTCACCACTCATCTTCATGCCCAGTAAGTGTATATATGGTTGTACGATGAGGATCTCACCACTCATCTTCATGCCAGTAAGTGTATATATGGTTGTACGATGGGGATCTCACCACTCATCTTCATGCCGAGTAAGTGTATATATGGTTGTACGATGAGGATCTCACCACTCATCTTCATGCCCAGTAAGTGTATATATGGTTGTACGATGGGATCTCACCACTCATCTTCATGCCGAGTAAGTGTGTATATATGGTTATAGGGTGCAGGTTTACAAGTCATGATATGTCCCCAGGGGTTGGACTAAAACCCAGGACCGATGCTGGTTGGATGGTTACATGTATCCATCTGTTCATGACCCGTAAGTGTGCATATGGTTATAGGGTGGGGATCTTAACAGTTTCCAAGTTATGGCCCAGGGATCATCTCCCCAATGTTGGGGGATAGATTCAAGGTCTGATGCTGGTTGAATGGTTGTATTCGTCTGTTCATGCTCAGTAAGTGTATACATGGTTGTAGAGTGGGGATCTCAATGATTTCCAAGTTATGACCCAGGGGCTTTGTCCCCAGGGATTGGACAGACCCCAGGACAGACGCTAGTTGGATGGTTGTATCCGTTTGTTCATAAAACTGGTTTCAGAGAAGAAAATCATTTAAAAATGTTCCTGTATAAGTCATTGTAAAACAAGTGACTCCTGGAGAAGGGCCAAATTTGACCCATAGTCTTAATTTGAAAAAAAATGAAAGAGAATCATAAGTTTATGGTACATGCAATATACATGTATAGTTTTTTTGTATACTGAGGGAAAAAAGTTTAGCAAGGTTTTGTTGCACCATGGAAATAATACATTTTTGGTTGTAAAATCAAGAAACTACTGTCATAGACACAATATTTTATTAAGAAACTACTGTCATAGACACAATATTTTATTAAACACACATCAATAACAGTCGAACATCTTAATGACGTAACGAATAAATGAACGTACAGGTCAAGCCCGTAAAGTCCCAAAATGTCAGTATAGCGTGTATACAGTATTATTTCATCTAAAACACTTGCTAAACTTCTTTCCCTCAGTATATGAGAGCTCCATGCCTGGTTGTTACAGAGAAGATTATTTAAAATGTTTCCCTATATAGCTGATGTGACCCTGGTGCAAGTCAAATTTGTCACCAGTGTCATCATTTGAACAACTTTGGTAGATGATGATATGCATAAATGCTACATGCACAATATTTAGATCTCTAGTTCTTGTAGTTTATGCAGGGAAGAGGATTTTTTTTAAAGATTTTTCTTTATAACTGTATGTAAAACTGTGACCCCTAGGGCAGAGCCAAATTTGACCCAGGGATCCTCAATTGAATAAACTTGGAAGAGGACAATAACCTGATGCTGCATGCAATAAATGAGATCTCTGTGCATTGTGGTTTCAGAGAAGATTTTTCAACATATAAGCAAAACATGCAAAATCTCTATGTATACAAATTTTGGACCCCTGGGGTGTGGCCATTATTGACCCCCGGGACTTTATTTGAATAAAATTGATAGTTTAGGAGCTGGTGATCAATAATAAAGACAAACTGTCAAAATCTGTTCTATGGTTCCTGAAATGAATATTTTTTCTTGGATGTCTTGTTGACGTAATTTTAACAAACCTGAAACCCAATGACATCAGCATCATCCATGTGAAGTTTGGTCAAAATCATCCAAGCGGATTATACGAAGAAGTTGTTTAAGCGGACGATGGATATATTTACAAATGCATATTATATTCTTAAAAAAGGTTTTGAACAAAGCATTAATGTAAAAATGTTTTCAGTCACTACCATAAGAACATTGCTTATTTCCTCTTCCCCTTAGGCTGACCATAACAAATTGTTGGTTTGCTGTTTCCCTACCTACCCATGAAAAAGGGCCCTTCCTAAAACTTGTTATACCAATTCTTTAACATTATTTTATTTCTA
Source organism: Cyrtodaria siliqua (assembly GCA_037043455.1). Lineage (NCBI taxonomy): Eukaryota > Metazoa > Mollusca > Bivalvia > Adapedonta > Hiatellidae > Cyrtodaria > Cyrtodaria siliqua. Next base: position 3,817 of record JAWPHD010022449.1, on the reverse strand, counting down.
TCTTCAGTATATTTTTCTTTAATTTCTTAAAGTGTTTACTGTCCTTGGCAAAAACAAAATCACCCACCTACCTACCCATTTATGAAATCCTGGGTCGGGAAAATGCAAAGAAATATTTTTTTATGGCTGGCCTTACATATACACTGAACAAAATTCCTAACTACTGTAACTCACTTTTGTATCTTACCTAATTTTCTTATTTTAAATATATTTTAGAATAGATATGTGATCAGTATTTTGTTTTGACCCATAGTTTGTAAAACATTTATTTTTTGTTTAAATTGTTACATCTTTTGAGAGTTACCCTCCCTTTATATGAAAACATGAAATGTGCTGATAAAACACATAACATGAGTCAAAGATCGCTTAAAGATATAAAATTCTTCAAATTGGTATGAAATAATAGAAAAAAACATAAAAATTATGACCCATTTATCGCATAAGGAAATGAAATATGGATAATCTTAAATTACCTCCATTTAAATTGAATATTGTTTGAAATTCAAGTAACTGTAATTCAGCGTTAAAATTAAATATTTCGAAAATTTCTTTTGCAAACGCATTTGTAGTGGTAATTTAATGCTAGTAAAACATGATGCCAAAATAATTTTAACTGGCATATTTAGAATTAGGAACATCAAAAGCTTCACTAATTCGAAGTATTTAATAAAATCCTATATACCCAGTTGTATAAGTGTTAAAACTTATTTCTAAGAAAACACATTGACTTAAAAGTTTTAAAACATGCAATCAGAGCAGACGATTTACACTCGTTATTTTGCAGTTTAACCGTATCTCTAATCAAGCTCAAAATACACAAAACAATGAGAATAGTATTGACATATTCTTAGGTAGGTACTTAGCAATTTGGTTTAGTGTACATTCAACATTGCTTGTCATTTTTTTAATGAAATTATTTGTGTCAAACAGCCGACAAAAAGACCATTTCTTTTTCTTGTTAGCATCTACTAGTAAAATTTTGCTGGAGGCACTTGATTGTCATTCAGTACCTCAAACTTCAATATTATCTAATGAGTAGGGGTATGACTGGGCGCACTCTATTTTTCTGAGCTATTGTGTACATGGGAAATTGGTTCTCAAAACTGTGTTTTTTGTACGCATTAATTTTAGTTTTTTATGAAGAAATATGCATAATTATACAAATATGCGTCTTATCTGAAGCACTGTTATATTCACTGCTATACTAGATTGAAAATATAAATGAAAACACGGTGTCCCTTAACTTTGTTTGTTTTGCGTTAAAAATCATTTTTCAGCACATTTTAGGCTATCGAGTTTTAGTGGTGGAGGCAGACCACCCACTTATTCCTGGGTAGAACCAGTAATGTATACCTTGCGCCAAGCGTATATGTGACTGAGGGGTTAACGACATTGCATTGTAAACCTCTCACTGCTGCGGCTTTGAATCCCATTGGGAGCTCGACTTATGAGGAAGTGTCGATTCTTACGGATGGCGGGAGGTGTACAATACTGGTTCTACACAGGAAATGTGGGTGGTCTGCACCACTACAAAAAAAAAAAATACCGTCATATAACCTTAAATTTGTTGAAAATGAAGTAAAACAACATACAAACAAACAAAAAATCCCGCCATCTGTAAGAACTAGCACTTACAAGATGATCTCCCAGTGGAGTGACTCTTAAAATAAACAAATCGTTTTCCCCCCAAAAACAGGGTTCAACAAAATAGTTAATATATATGTTGCTGCTGTTTTTTATTTGTTTAAACATGTTTTGTATACTTCTCGTTGTTTGGTTGTTTAACCATTTAGATGAAAGTGTCCAACGAAAATATACATCCGGAATGAATACATGCATTTAAAATGAACATCACGGGAAATGTTAACTCACTGTTGCTGATGGGGTCATTGTCGTATCGGGTACTACAGAAAGGTACCCAGGGAACATTTATGTATACAGAAATGTACCCAAAAATCTTTGAATTCCAGAAAGGCCCCCAAATATACAGAAACGTACCCGGATAAACAAGATCTCATTGGCGAAATTGAAACAATTTAGAACTTGATAAAACAACTACTTAAATAATATTGTTTATCATTAACTATTGCGCTGTTATTCTTATTTAGGCTGCCATAGTTAGTAATAAAATACAGAACTTGGTCGTAAAACCGAAAGTTGTAAATCATCAAACCCCGCACAAAAAAAGCAAACAAATATGCAGCTCGTCATTCAAGAAGAGTTGGTCAAATATTTAGACCTACTGCATTCCTTTAAGGCGGAGGCAACTGCGAGAGGCTTTTAAAAAGTGAATCGATTAAACTTTGTAAACAATGAAAGTTTTCATTCCATGAAGTAACAGAACGCGTTACGGTCGCGTTTTACGACATTGTATTTTGTCTCGGGTACATTTATGTATATTTGGGGGCCTTTATGGATTTCGATGATTATCGGGTACGTTTCTGAATACATAAATGCATACATGGGATACTTTCAGGACCTCAATCTGGGAGTTTAGTGATTTTTTTAAGGGAGATTCATGCAAAAATCTGGGAGGTTTTTTCGCGGGATATTTTTAGCACGCGGGCAGTATTTTTTAACCAAATTCCATAAACGAATACCTGAAAATACACTTTTAAACAAGTTTCTTCATTGATGTCATGGAAGCCGGATAACAAGAAAAGCATGGAACAAAAGCAACCAACACCTTTCTTTTTTTTAAAAGTCAAAATCTTAAATCAAACATAAAAACATCGAACAAAAGCAACGTACGTCAATCACGGAACTCTCTTTGAAGTAAAATCTTTATAAAATTCATTAATTGTTTTAATTAAATCAAACATTCTCACCAAATTCACGCCGACAAAGTCTACTTTCGTTTTCGATATCCGATAATTACTGCGTCAAACATTCATTTTCTACTTCTGAATAAATGACACCGGCAATTTGTTTTAAGTCGTATCGAACCTGTTTATATACAGACATCATTAAATACTTCATAAGTGTGCTGCTAATCCTTTGATAAGATCAATTAAGCCAATAAACTGCTTGCAAATAACACACTTTTTCCCCCAGGCCATCGATCCATCCAGATCAAATACAGGTAAACAACGCGTCATGTGATCGACGCGCTAGACAATAGAACAGAATAGAATAGTGCTTACCAAACAAAGGAAATAGACCGATGATTTTCGAAAAATCCATTTTAGCAATTTTACGGGAGTTTTTCATACAATTCCGTGGGGCCAGGAGGAGGGTTAGAATTCCGTAAGATTTCATCTCACACCTTGAGGTATCACATGTATGTAAATGTACTCCGGGTGCCTTTGTGTATTACCTGGTAAGACAATGACCCCATCAGCCTCACTGTTAGGTGCTGAAAAACTGGTATGTGTCCGACTATGGTCACTAAATTACTGTCAAGTTGTTGTTTTGTAGATTTCGGAAACCTTATTAGAATTTAGGATACATTAAGTTACAGGGATTGGAAACTTCAATAATTATGTTAGCAAAGTATTTAAGAACAGGAACCCATTGATCCTGATTGTTGTCAGAGAAAAAAGGATATAATTGCTATAGAAAATGTCCAAAAAAGAGCGACTAGGATGGTGGAAAACCTCAGTAACTTTCCGTACCATGCAAGACTCACCATGCTAGGGCTACCAACCCTTGAGTATAGAAGAGAGCGGGCTGACGTGATTCAGGTTTATAAAATCTTAAATAATATCGATACAGTTGACAAAAATAAACTGTTCACTCAGGCCCCTGAGCTTGGAACAAGGGGAAATTCCAAGAAATCATTTTAAAAAAGAGCAAGAATTGATATTAGGAAAAATTC
>JAWPHD010022448.1:0-25058 GCA_037043455.1 Cyrtodaria siliqua | reverse complement strand
TGTCGTCTTTTCGCCTTCCGGTTGACATGTTTGCGGCCATTTCATGGTGACTACTAGAAGTCGGGACGATTTTGAATTGTTGAGGAAAATTGGTATAAAAGACAGGATGTGATCATACCTTGTAGCCAATCAATAATAAACGGAGGGTTACTGTTTCTTTTAAATGTTTTTTTATGAACGAAGAATGTTTCATTTAATATGAATATTAAAACATAATAATATGAAAATAATATTTTGACTTTGTAATTTAGTAGTAACTTTCCGGGACAGATTATGATGATCATGTCTGGACCAGTCGTACTAATTACATGTTTGGAGTAAACTTTATATTGTTATTATTTAAATTGGTATGTATCAATGTAGGATGGTTTAATGGACATAACTATTAATTTTGTTTATATAAAAATGTGATAAAATGACTTTGTATTTAATGATTTACTTTCCGGGCCACTTAAAATAGACATGATTTTGGCTACATGGATCTTAGCGCTCATATTCCTTCGATATGTTCAAACAAATGACAAACAAAATATTGACTTTTAAATTTAACACTAAATTTCGGACTGTTTGTTGAAACCATCATATCACAATAATTATATCTTATATTATCAATGTACGATGGTATAGCAAGCATAATTAAGAATGTATTTAATATTATACGGAACTGTTAAACATGTACGTGATTGATAATTGTGCTATCATGATGGTTTATTTGGAAGTCAATAAATGCCATACCCTAATATTATATCTTTCTCTTAATATTTTATTTAAAATAGTTATGTAACATATCAAGCTGATGCTAATATGTTAATAGCTTAGAACCATATCTACATCATACGAAATATAATAGCAAAGAAAAAAGGTAACACATGTACATTTAACATGTCGTTAGCTCGACTCTTTCGGGAGGGGGGGGGGGGGGGGGGGGGGGGGGGGGGGGGGGAGGGGGGGAGGGGGGGGAGGGGGAAAGAAGCAATTGTCATCACTTGATCGTCGTATCCGATCGGTTGAAGTTAATGAGTAAGCTTCTATCTCCGAAACTGCTTTACATAATGGACCGTTACTTTACACATGTGTTTGGCATCATTATTCAAATCATGCAGCCAGGTTACGGTCATAAACAACTATAACAAATATGAACAAATTTAAGATCCTCTACATATTGCAATTAAATCTTAAACTTTTAAAAAGAACCGATTAAGATAAAGCCAAACATATAATTATCACTTCAATATTCATTATATAAGGTGTGAAAAACTAATTAATGAGTTGCAGAATCAATTCAATTCATTACATTTATTCGACATAACATAATTAAAACATTATTCCCTTAAACAAGACTAGTGATCAGTATAATTATGATGACCATTCTGCGTTTATATAAACGATTTAAAAGAACAAGTAACCCTTCGATTATTAGTTATTGAACATACGGTATGCACACTCCCTGTCGTTTTGGCTTGTTTCCCCGACAGTTCAAAATCGTACCGACTTCTAGTAGTCACCATGAAATGGTCGCAATGACCGAAACGCGCAGGTCAACCGCAAGGCGACAGACAGAACGACAATACGACAGAACGACAATACGATAGAACGAAAAGACGTCAAAACGAAAAGACGACAAATGCATCGTAAAAGGACGACAGAATGAAAAGACGAAACAAAGACAGAACAAAAAGACGACAGATTAGAAGCGACATGGTTATGCAGGTATACCTGGATTTGAAACTGCCTATACGCCCCTTGTTAATTCTCGATTTATCTGCCGAATGGCGAATAATCTGGTTCCCGACAGGGTACCAGGTACGCGGTGACCATTTTCGATGATACTAAAATGAATGGATGCTGACATAAAACTGAATTATTAACATACTACTACGCGATCTATTTCAAATATCAAGTAACGTTTTTTAAATATGCATGCATTGTTTTAATTTATTGAAAACATTATGGAATTTATAATATAACTTGGAGTTTAACGGCGAAAATACACTCGCCAGCTGTGTTGATTTTCTTTTTCTACAGTTTTCGGCTTGAATCGAGAATGTACATTTCTAGAAATTTAACTCCTCTCCATTTACGGTACGATATTCAAAATAATTATTCCTTCTTAATATCATTATTGTGTAAATCTGGTTTATGTTCTTGGATTTCTGTATAGTCTTTGTCTTGTTTTCAAATTACGCAGTTGAAATTGGTTGAAAATTCATAAAAATAAATCTCGAGTATTTTTCATAAAAAATGTATGCACATTTTAAGAAGTCAAACAAATGTTTTATTTATGTTTCGATATTCAAAATAATTATTCCTTTGTATTGCCATTATTTATGAAGATCTGATTTATGGCCTTGGATTTCTGTATATTAGCCTTTGTTTTGTTCTCAAATTACGCAGTTGAAATTGGTTGAAAAATCATAAAAAAAAAACTCGAGTATTTTTCATAAAAATATATACACGTTTTAAGAAGTCAAACTAGTGTTTTATTTACGATACTATATTCAAATTAATTATTTCTTTGTATTGCCATTATTTTTTAAATTCAGTTAATAATATGATGTACGTGTTTTATAATTATGTGAACGACGCGATACCTGTGTATTCGGTTTGACACGTTTGACTTTGGGGTACTTGCGTGCAGTAAAACAGAAATATTATATCGATCATCAACATCCTGTTATTTGAACCACAAGATAACCCTTTGATTATATGTGTTACCGCCCTTCTAAGGATTGTTAAGGGGACAATATGCCGAAATACCGGGCAAGACCACCTTGTATATTCGGTATGACACATCTGACTTAGGGGTGGAAGAGTGTAATAACAAAAAAAGGAAAGCATTCCACCGATTATTACAAAATCGATAATGTTGACAAAACTAAATTGTATCAAAATACAAATGCCGACACAGACACGTCGACCGTACTGTATATTCGGTACCGAACGGTGTAAATTAGAAGGCCAGGCGTGCAATATGGAACAATATACCACTAAATGAATATCCTGTTTAACCTAATATAAAGTCGCCAAAATCAAGTCGCGGTATACCGTTTTCAGCCATATGCTATCACTTATAGACCGGATAGATCGTTTTAGCGCACCACGTTGATGTTACCATATTTTTCAAGACCAGATCTATTTTACTTAACGCAGTCCGATGATTTGTCTAGATTTTTGCGACGCTTGTAATGTTTGCATTTACAATCAAGCGTCGAAGATGATAAATAGTATTGCTCAGTAGGAAAATATCAAATAACACCGGGAACGCGCACCTGTTTGGATGGTTTAATTTGCGGTACGATCCTAAAAATGCAAAAGAAAATAATATTGTTTTTGTTATATGATGCAATGGATAAATCAATGGAAAATAAAAAAATAGAACCCTAATCACATATGTATTATTAATTAATTATAAATACAACAAAGTAAAAAAGAGAAATATTCAATATCGACAAAAATTATGTACTGGCAAATATTTATTGGTAATAACAATTTTGAGGCAAGTTAAACAAAATCACTTGCCGGCCACTTCCTAAAAACTATAAGTGTTATTGATTTGAAACCTTAAACCAAAATGACTGGCATGCCATGTAGTTGGTCCTAACCAAAAATCATTTCGATTCGATGTCAGAAATGGGAGCCAGCGCCCATCTTTGTTTATATAGAGTTTTATAGGAAAAACCTGTGGCGACTACTCCTCTGAAACAACTTCATGGATTTCCATGAAACTTTACAAGAATGTTACTCTTGCTGTCTCGTTGGTCCTATCAAAATAACAGACCGGTCGGAAATTCAAGATGGCTGCCACAGTTACAAATAGAGTTTACACAATACAAGTTTGTGGCGACTACTTCTCAAAATCCATAAGTAATATTGCTTTGGAACCTTTACTAAAATGACTAACATGACATTTATTTGGTCCTATACAAAATTCATTTCGATTCGATGTCAAACATGGCCACCATGTTAGTTTACATACAGTTATATAGGAAAAACTGGTAGCGATTACTCTGAAAAAAACGTGATGGATTTGCATGACACTTTACAGGAATGTTGCTCTTGATGTCTAGTTGGTCCTAAGTAACAATCAGTTCGGCCGGAAATTCAAAATGGCCGCCAAAGCTAAAAATACATTTTAAAAAATACAAGTTCATGGCGACTACTAACAAGAAGAAGATTCTAACCAGCTATCTCAAACAATAACTTGCCACTTCCTACAACCCGTAAGCATGAACTTCAGGTGAGATTCAGCGGCATCTTGCTCCGTGGATAAGGACGTCTCTGCTTGAGAGATCTATAACATATAACAAGAATCACTTCGCTAATAATAATCATAAAAAATCATACAATCTTTAATCCTAACTATAGGAACAGTCCAAAACCATTTGCTTACTAATGTTTTCGTCATTCAGTACGCAGTACTTTGATTTGTAAATCACATCATCATAGAAGTCAGGTTGTGATTGCCCTGTCACAGAAGAGTTCTTAATTACTGTTTTTATTTTAAAAGTAGATCAGTGTTACGATGATAAAATTGCGAAATATTTTTCAAATTGTATGGTAACGATCGCCCTGGTGGAATATTTGTTTAGTTAAAATATTACGAATAAAGTCCCCAACTCGACGACAAACTCCAGAGAAACCAAAAAAAGAAAAGTAGATATAAAAGTTCAATAGGAAGTTAAGAATTCAAGGAACACAGTCAAGCAAAAGCACGCACAGAAACAAACAAAAATTGCACAGATGAATAAAACGCAAGTTATGGCATCACACACATAAAAGGGTGGAAAATAGGGGGTAGCCTTGGGACGGTCAGTGGCAAAAAAGACCGCTGGGTGGGCTGGTGGGGGATGGGTTTAAACCTGGTTCTCGGGTGATCAAACCTCACTCTTACGAGAAGTTGATTAGGGAACATCCCCGTATAAGTGGAGATAATTAACGATGTCAAAATTGAAATCATTTTCTTGACAAATATTTTGCTTATTAGTTCCCTATAGTTAACCATAGCAGAAAACAAAGGGTTGTCAATGTTCAGTATAACAACAATTTTCCTACAATAATTAATTTAAATACACAATTTGTTTGTGATGTCATATCTTGCCTTTTATTCATCTTTGTAATTATTGTTTGTTTCTATGTGTGCTTTTGGTTGACTGTGGTCCTTGAATGCTACATTTCCTGTTCGAATTTTATATCTTCTTTTATATTCAACTGTAGTTTCAAAACTCATGTTTGTCATATTCTAGCGATCAAGGTGCATATAGTTAGTATAATTTGATTCAAAGTTTGTACTTTTTTCGGATTATTTGTGTTTTAAATCACCATTTCAGTGAACATTTAAAACACAAACAACATTTGCGTTGTTAAAACTATACGTTTGCGCTATTGTTATCTGATTTAGAAAATCAACTCCGATGAAACGCAGATTATCGCCATTTTAATATCTATAACGTTCTTTGTAAGTGAGTGAGTGAGTGAGTGAGTGAGTGAGTGAGTGAGTGAGTGAGTGAGTGAGTGAGTGAGTGAGTGAGTGAGTTATTTATAGAGGATGACTCAATTGGCATAACCAGTCTTCCTTGAGGCCCTCTTAATAACATATTTACAAACACAATACAACAAATAAGCGTAATTTATCAAATAGCTCTAGGCATAATTATGAACACATATCAAAGCATATGACGTGACATTTTACAATGAAACGCTTTGTGACAACGCAGTATGCCATATTGCTGCAATATGCCATTTATATGGCTCACTGCAGCAGCTAATGGCATACTGCGTAGTATGACTATTGCAGTACTGTATATCATTTCTAAGATGGCTTAGTGTAGCAGTTCCTTGATACATATCGACGGGTTTTAGCCGGGTTTTCAAAACCCGGCTGATAGATATGCGAAAACCTGGTGGGCGGCGGGCAGCGGGCGGGTGTCAATATTTTGTTTTTGTTATATCTCATCACTACAATGTCCGATCTTCATCAGTTTTTAAAAGCATCTTCCTGTCTTGTTGCACTCTGAAAACGAGGTCACTGACCAGGGGGCGGGGAATTATTTTTGTTATATCTCAGCATTTATCTTAATCAAACTTTAACAGCACCTTCCTCTGATGTAGCACTTACCATACCCAAAAAAACTGGGTCACTGTGACCTACTTTCACCCAAAATATACGTTACGTTAACCTTTTTGTTTAAGTTTGATATGTTTGTCAATAAATGTTACATTTTGTGTTTAACCTATCATTTCTCAGCATTGCCATGTCCAGTTATAACAAACTTGGACAGTAACTGGCTGACATATACCAAGCATGAATAAATACTGAATTGTTTAATATTATGTATCTATTATTAATAACATGAGTGAATAAGAGTAGTTCTTTCAATATGCGAACGCAAAATCTATCTCAGGAAAACTGTTTTAAAAGCATTCAATCGTGTTTTTGTAAACTGCCAGTATAACAATTGGACAATATTGTGACAAACATTAAAATACTGCCAATTTCTTCAGTTATTTTTATGACACAAGTCACTTCATCCCACAATCGCTAAAAGAAAACAAGAACTACAGTTACCACAAATGCAATAAATCGACAAGCTATTTTAACTATGTATGGCATTCATGGAGGCGCTACAGAATTGTGTCACTAACATTTGCACTTGACTTTGATTGTGTATATCAAGTTTCAAACGAATATCTTTAAACCTTCTGAAGTACTTTGCTCCACAACATTTCATCTGGTAAATTCAACAATTCCCCAGGCAATTACTGCATGACATTACCTGAACCAGACCAATATTATGTAACGCTTATCAGCATACGCTGTCAATCATATATACCAAATTTCAAACCAATATCTTCAAAACTGTTGAAGTAGTTTGTCCGCAACATGGCTTGAGCAAAAATAAATTAAATATAGTTAAGTCCAAGGGCAATAACTCTGCAAGGCATAAACTGAGCCGCACCAAATTTGTGTCACGCATATTGATCATGCATACCAATTTTGAAACCAATATCTCAAAAACTGTTGAAGTAGTTCGCTCCATGAGATTTCTTTTACTAAATACAACGTCTTGACACATTTATCCTTGATGATGACCATGCATATCAAGTTTCTAGTCAATAACTTTAGAAAATTCAACAAAGTTGCTGCAGAACAGATACCGACCGACCGACCAACCAACCGACTGACCAACAGACCCCCGCAATGATGACTCCAGTATTCCTCCTCTCAAACTTCGTCTGTGGAGGTATAAAAGCAAGTGTTTATGCGTTTTGTTCTAGGAAAGGTCAGTTTATCCGCATTCAACAATTACATTTATAGACTTATGTGTTATTTAAATGTAATTTCGAAAGCTCCTTTGAATGGATATTTAATAAGATTTCACTACCTAGATTAATTACCTTCATCCAAATATTCACCAAACTGATCCAGAATACGTATATTGCAATAAATACCTGTTCCTTTAGCAATTTCTTCACGTCCAGTCGATTTGTACATAATAGTTTATAACTTATCATTTAAGATATTTTATGCGCATTGTTTATTCTGGGAAGTAAGTAACGAACAACTTGTCAGTATAGTGTCGATATATGCCACAATGTGACTGTTTATTCACGAGAGTGTGAATGTTTCTCATGGTCAAATAATATTCATGAATATTGCATGAAATATTGTAATATGATGTAACATACTATTTTCCGGTAATTACATAATGAAAATGAAATGGAATAAAGCACTATAAAAACGATGTTCTAAATATTATTAGGCAATATTACGTAATCTAAGTTGTTACACGATTTGTCGTTAATTGGAAATAACTGTTTTGCTATTAAAAACATTAATCGTGTTTATATAATCGTATTGGAACATGTAATATTAATTAGCTATGGCGATTATCGCCAATCTCATCAGACAATTTGACTGATGAATCGCCATATGGAAAGGAAAGAGCCACTGACCTTGGCATATATCGAAAGACCTAAGCGTAGTATATTCAAATGTTTTAGAGAAATGCACATTATACCTTAACGTGTCTAAAAAAAATAAAAAATAAAAATAAAATAAAAAAGGAACGAACATGATTCGATCCTGACATAAATGTACACACTAACAAAACTAATTCACATATATTGAAATCACTAAACAAAACTAATTCGTATACGTTGAATATCTTTCACTAACTGTAAAGTTAAAATTCAAAATGTCTTTCACTAGAGTTGTTTGTCTTTGTAGTTATAAACAAAACTGACCTAGCATGAGCCCATCGTAAGGCGACTTCAAGTGTGTAAATACAACCCCACATGAACCCATAGTGGGGTCAATACGTGATAATGACTCCAGTTTGAATGTAACCGGCGTCTGTAAGTTGTAATTGACATGAACACATGAACAATTACTTTTCATAGTTCTGTGTTGTCTTTTATGTTGATCCCATACGTAATAAAGGCCGTGAACCCACTGACCTCTAATTATTGACGTATGTATCTGGTGAACGCATTTGAACGCCATCGTCCCAAGTGCCGAATGATTCCGTCGGACACGTTGTTCTCCATGAGATATGTTGCTCGGCCTATTCTGAAACTGTGCGATTTGAATTCTGTTGTACTAAGACCTATATATGCTAGCGATGCGTTCAGTATATTTACGAACTTTGATCTGGCTATTGGGGTAATTGAAGCGATTGAAAATAACGGTCCGTCAGAGATCCCCCGTTGTTGCAGGTAAGTCTCCAGACTCTTTACCGGACAGTGTGCGCCGTTTTCCAATTTAATTTCAATTGTGTGTGTTTTTCCGTTGGAATGCTTCAATTTCTTGAATGTAACATAAATGGTACCGTTTACTATTGTTAACTGATTCCTATGAATAATATTGGGTTCTGTTATGTCGCAGCGATATGTTATCTCGCCCACGCGAAGAAGTGCGTGAAAAGCTAGCATAAACATAGCCGCGTACATTGATTGCGTGTATATTCCCATGGCGACATGTGGGATAGAGTCCACTAACTGATGTAGAATGGGCAATGTTATTGGTAACCTGATATCACTGGAAGGATGCAGCCTGCGGTATGAATTCATCAATGTTTTTATTATGAATGTATCAGTTGGGTCTTGACATCCTTTGATTTTATGAGCATATGATATTGCCGAAACGAAACAGGACACAGTACTCGCGGCCAAACGCTTTTGTTTCAAGGAGGCGATGAACAAAACCACGGTTTGCCAAGACAGCGGTATTGAATATTCCATCTTAAAAGTCGCACAGAAAAGCCTAATTGCGTCCACGCTCTTTGGTAGGCAGATACCGATCTTGGAGCTAGCGAATTGTTAAATAGGTCTGCTATTTCATGTCGCAGAATGGATATGTCGGCAGGCTTAGTATCTGTGTCATTTCTGAGTCTGCCCAATGCGCCTCGGCCTTGAACCTCCTGATCTCCTGTCGAGATAAATAGTCAGATAATCGATTGGATGACCCTGGCAAATGACGTGCTGTGAAGTAGATATTATATTTCATGATAAGGCCGACAAATTGTCTCAGTAGGTGCATAATTTGTTTATCCTTGCTTGTATATTTGTTTAAAATAAATGACAGAGCCTCGTTATCTGTAAAGAAACATACCTATTTATTGCTCATGGATTATCCCCATATTTGAACCGTCAGAAAAATTGGGTAAAATTCCTGCAATGTAATATTTGCGTTAGTCCATTGTTCATTCCAGACGCCGGCAAACCAGTGCAAGCCAAAAATAGCTCCATAGCCGACCTTTCCGCTGGCGTCTGTAAACAAGTTCAAGTCGGGCGAAGACAGCATGTCTGACAGGAACATCGATTTACCATAGTACGATGCTAAAAATTGTTTCCAAATCAAAAGGTCTTGCTTGATACTGTTCGTTAGACTGACGCGATAATATGGCTTTTTGACGTTAATCGTGAGATTTATTAATGACCGCAGAAATGTCCTTCCTGACAGTATTATGTTAGCGCAAAAATTTAATGTTCCAATTATTGATTGCAGATCCCGAAGTGTGATTTTATCGGTCGACAGATGCCGATCAATTAAGCGTTCGCCGCGAACTAATTTGTCCCGAGGGAGCCTTACTTCCATTAGCACCGAATCCAGTTCGTAACCCACGAAAGTTATGACGTTACGTGATACAACAGTCTTTTCCTCTGCCATTTGCAGCCCAATATCGGCGCAAAATTCTAGAAATTTATTCAAGTAAATCTGCCCCGTTGACCGTGTCTCTGAAATTAATAAGAAGTCGTCCAAAATTTGAATAACTTCCGGAATATTTAACTTCTCATTTGCGACCCATTTGAGAGCACGGCTAAACGCTTCAAATATCTGGCAAGATGACGCGCACCCCATTTGCATACAGCGGTCGTAATAAAACTGATTTCTCCATTGAAAAACAAATAGATTGTATTGTTCTGGCTTGACCGGAATAACACGGAATGCTGATTTGATGTCACATTTAGACATGAAGCATCCATTACCAATTCGCTTAATTGCCTCGATAGCATCGTAAATGCCTGCGTAGTGTATAACTTTGAGTTTTTGGTCAATGCCGTCGTTTATTGAATTACCGTGTGGATAACTTAAATGGTGTATTAGCCTGTATTTGCCAGGGTTGTTTCGCTTTTCGACTAAGCCTATCGGTGATAATTGAAAATCCGGAAAGGGCGGATTTACGAATGGGCCTACGATCTTACCGCTTTTTATTTCATGATCGATGTGTTTGTCAATAATTTCGGGGTTTTGATACGCCGATTTTAAATTTGTGTGGGTACATGATGAGGGATTCCCGTTAAAGCCCATGTCAAAACCTTTTTTAAAACCGTTTAATAGAAACTGATTATGTTGGTATCCTTGCAGCCAGAATTCTAGACGGTCTACTTTAATTTGACTTTGGAGGTTCATTGCGAGCTGGGATTGGGCCTGGGCCGGGGTACGGGCTTCTATCCGCGGGACGTGCGGCTGTTTTGTTTCCGTTGAACAGGTGATTTCTATACTGCGCTGAGCGTTGTGGGTTTTGAAAACGACTTTTGATACGAAAATAATTATTCATGGGACATTTGCAATTAACCGCTGGATGCTGACCTTCACAGTTAAAACATGCATGTTGAAAGGAACATAGGTTCCCTTTGTTGCACCCCATGACTCTGTGATAGGGAAAGCAGACACCAGCATTTTTTGAAGCTTATTTTGTGAACTTTGGGTTGGTCTGGAATATGATAAAGCGGCATGTGTTTCATACAGGGTCGCTTTGATATACAGCTCTAGGTCAGTGCTTCTCCACGCTGCCAAATCTAATGCGACTTGCTGCCGAAATGATTCGTCGTAAAAACACCAATCCTTGTTTTTTGCGGCCAATTTGTTTACTGTTTGGAAATGAATCGCCATCTTAGCAACAAGCTGAGGGGTTTTTGTGCAATAAATAGCTAGATAAATGTTCCAGGCCTTACGCCATTGGTCTATATGCAAGGAACGCTTTGGCTTGTTTTGCGGTACACAAACGAGTTGTGGCGAATGGCTTACATGGTCAATTTTAAATGCATACGTTTCATCATTGCCGTACTTGTCAGACAATAGTGTACGGAGATCTACAAACTCATTAGCCCATATCTTTGATTTTATCTTTTCTGAAATCATGGCGTCAACTGGCATTGATACGCTTGTAAACGATGTGTGTGCATTAGACTCACCTGTTATTTTGCCGACTAATGAGTTAACATTGTCATCTATGATGACATTTTCAGTTGTTTTTGCCTTAGAGGCCAGAGCCTTTTCTACTATTTCGGACAGTGAGGCCGTGACTCTTTGAGTGACATTTTCTGTTATTTCCCTTATTAAATTAGCAGGTAAAACTGATACTTCCCCTGATTTGCTGGTGGTTTTCTTTGTTGACCTTATCGGCGTCGGGGTGTCCTTGCTGTTCTTTTTTTTTGGGGCCATTCTCTGAAATAGTGAATACAGCGAGGGACACCATGTTTAGTGAAATACCGCTCTATAATAAGGCACTTAACGCCTCTATGTATGAGAGGACACTAAAATACCGCTCTATAATCGGGCACTTAACGCCTCGAATGTATGAGAGGGCACTTAAAATACCGCTCTA
Source organism: Cyrtodaria siliqua (assembly GCA_037043455.1). NCBI lineage: Eukaryota > Metazoa > Mollusca > Bivalvia > Adapedonta > Hiatellidae > Cyrtodaria > Cyrtodaria siliqua. The sequence goes on along the minus strand of JAWPHD010022448.1, from coordinate 12,948 downwards.
TCATAAGGCACTTAACGCCTCGAATGTATGAGAGGGCACTAAAATGCCGCTCTATAATAAGGCACTTAACGCCCTGATGTATGAGAGGGCACTAAAATATCGCTCTATAATAAGGCACTTAATGCCTTAGTACGAGAGGGCACTAAAATACCGCTCTATAATCGGGCACTTAACGCCTCGAATGTATGAGAGGGAACTAAAATACCGCTCTATAATAAGGCACTTAACGCCTCTATGTAGGAGAGGGCACTAAAATACAGCTCTATAATCGGGCACTTAACGCCTCGAATGTATGAGAGGGGCACTTAAAATACCGCTCTATCATAAGGCACTTAACGCCTCGAATGTATGAGAGGACACTAAAATGCCGCTCTATAATAAGGCACTTAACGCCCTGATGTATGAGAGGGCACTAAAATACCGCTCTATAATCGGGCACTTAACGCCTCGAATGTATGAGAGGGCACTAAAATGCCGCTCTATAATAAGGCACTTAACGCCCTGATGTATGAGAGAGCACTAAAATCTTGTTCTATAATCGGGCACTTAACGCATAAACAATGCTCTGTAAAAAGGCACTTGACGTAATAAGGCACTTGACGCCTCTATGTATGAGAGGGAACTAAACAATGCTCTATAATAATAAGGCATTAGTCGCCACTATATATGAGAGGAAACTAGACGCTGCTCTGTAGTAATGCGCATGTATGATATGGTCTTAACGGTTACATGTGTGCAAGGAAACGCTGGATAACGCTCTTTTCAAGGGCGCATGAGTGGGAGTGTACATGATATTTGATAATTGTAAAGAGGGGAGCTTAAACAGTATTTAATAACGTTTCGTTTTTTTCGAGAGAAATACAGTGAAAGTCTTCTGAATTTTCTAATGAACATTATATTATTGACAGTATATGCTATGCAGTATGCTAGTACATTTCTGTAGGGCCCCTCTAAGACTCTTATAGAGATAGTATTGCCCTTTATTGGTAAGGTGTACCCCATCAGAAATAAACTTGTCCCTGCAACACTTTCCTTCTGTGGGAAAGGGGAATTTGTTGTTACGAGACCAAAAACTAGCGTAATTGTAGGCAAGTTCCCGTCTCAAGATGTCGTTTACGATTCGGGCCTTGTGATTGTACATTTTCCAGTTTCTGTGTCCCTCGAATCTTGGCAATAGCTGACAAACTACGATTGACCCTACACCATATCTATGATGAAGCAATGACACGAAGCTCACTTATCCAGCCGCGATTTATTCTGGCGATGTGTCGAAACGTGATGGTCTTACGTCGTTGTCACCGAGCATAAGAACTACAGAATCGGGCCTACACTGTCGCACTTAACCGATAATTCGCCTTACTGAGGACAAAGTCATGCCACCTTTCGCACCAAGCGTACATTTCAGGATTGTTCTAATTTGAAATCGTGTCTCAATCGGGTATCTATGCCATTCTTCATGTAAACTTCAAGTCGCCTGGGGATTGAATGTCCCAATATCATGGCGTTCAATGGCATTTTTACGATATGATAATATATTTGTCTGTGTAAAGTAATATAATGTGCACTTGCCTGATAATGACTATTACGCAATACTAGAATATCCTTTTATATTTTTTTTAGAATGTGCCACTCCGAACTAGCGGTTGTAAAAACCCAGAGCCTGAGTGAAACTGTTACAAATAACGTTTGGTGGTGCGCGCACAGCAGTGATGGGGGCCGCCCCGCTGCTGTCGTGAGCCAATGGTATTCGTGTTGGTATAAACACTGAAGCGCGTGATTGGTTATCAACTGAGGGGCTGGTCGTACGTACGGAGTATAAACAGTTTGCATAAATCTCCAATATCTTCGCAATTAGATCATATAGTTTGTAACTGCTTGCATAATAGTAGGTGGACTCGAAGACGCAGTATGCCATGTGGGAAATACTCCAGGAAAAAACGATACATGGCATGGTTGGTATCTAACTAAACAAACAACATTTATGAAAAAAAAAAATCTGGATAAATCAAACAACTAAGAAACTACTATTTATTTATTCTACTGTTGCAAGTTCTGCAATTTAACATAGTTTTGAATAAGTTATCAGATTACCACCCAGAAAAGAAATTTCGCTGATTTGGACTTTTATTACACGAAATAATGAACCATGTCAATTTATATTAATAAAGTTTTATCAAATTGTTTTATTTTGATAAATAATAAGTGTTTATGTTACCATAATCTCAAAATTGCCAAGGCACTGCTGCACTTTGCCATATGAAAAAGTACGCATTACGTGGTCCCGTCTTAATTCCATTAAGCGATGGAAAAGCTTATATTAGCAGGATTTTATTACGGGTATTTCGACAATAAAACACATTTAAAATTATTTGTTACTGTAAAAAGTGATAACCTGTTTAAAATTACCGATCAGATGTTTTAATTTTACTATATGCAAACATTTTAAGCCGAATTTAAGCCCCAGCCAACAACGTTTTCGCTTTTTGGAGAAGGTGTTGCATGAGGTATGAAAGTTAATACTCGGACCACGTAATGGCATGTAGCACTGCGTTACACCTTGCGACGCAGTATGCCATATGCAGCAGTAAGCCATAGCATCTGCTGCAGTGAGCCATATAAATGGCATACTGCAGCAATATGGCATACGGCGTTGTCACAACGCTGTCTAAAATCAATCAAGATAAAACATAAATATACTACAATGTATACATAGACATAGACACATTTGTATATTGTTTACATCAGTACTGCTTTCTACCCATGGAATTAACAATATGTAAAAGCAAACTAGACTATGCTAGATTTAGATTCGATTTTCACCTTTTTACCAGTTTCAAGTAATAGTTTAAAAACATATTCAATGATGTAGAATTTTGAATTTCGAGTGAACTATTAATCCATACCAAAGTTCCAGAATATGATAAGCTGCCTTTAAATTATTAGTTAGATGGCAAATAAGTCAAAAATAGACGATCAAATATATTTACGTGTATTTAACAACAAAAAAAAATTCAGTAAAAAGTATTAATTTTAAATAGAAAATAGTGTGAATGTATTTGTGACGTTTTCAATCCCTGGTACATTAACGATAGATTATTTTAACAAACAATATTGCAAATATACAGACCCTGAATGGTATTATTTCAGTTCTCGTGTTCCCGGTCAAATTCCTAAACTGCATATGAGTTTTCATGTGTTAGTGTCGGACGATGATGATGGTAAAATTATTGAATTATTTTTATAAAATTTCTAGATGAGAAAGGTATTAACACGTATATTTTGGCTTGGTGGGGGTAAACTAGCTTAATGGCATTCCTCAGAAACGCTGTAAACATACTACGTCAATACTTTAACAAAAATATTCACATTTCTATTGGAAACGCTTTCAATAAACTATTGTGCTTTAATTCTCGGTGAAAAACATCGTGGAAGTAGACGTGTATAGCTAAACTGGTTTTATCCAGAGACATAATAAACCAGAGATTTGCAACGTATGCTTTCAGATAGAAAATGCTCGAAATTTCACATATGCACTTTCATTGGTAATTCAAAAGAAATTGTCATTTCTTAACGAAACAGTCTGCAAATGGTCTCAAATTAAAGACAGTTATGTTTAGGATGTACTGGTATTTTCAGGATATTCCTATGTTTGCTAAACATGTAAACAAATGTTATTTTCAAAATCCGACTATGGCCTATTTCATGTTACTTGTTGTTATTGTAGTTTTGCTGAATCTGAACCTGTATACAATTCATAATTTTTCAAAGTCCGATTCTGCGACTGGTCTCAAATTAAAGAGAATTATATCCTTTGTGGTGGAGTAATATCATTATCCTTTTTCTGCCTTAAATATAAGAAGAGAAATTGAAGAATGTTTTACCTTGTGTCATAAGAAATTATGGAGGATTTCAGTCAGTGCCCAATCACCCCTTCTTAAAATATAGTATACCACATCACATCCATAGTATCAGCTCTAATCTAATGAAATGCACACATAGATGTTAAATATATACATTTATTTTAAGATTGTGTACCCGATTGCGTTTCTAAATTTAGAATGTTTTAATCTGACATTCGGTTAATTTGGTAAAACAGTACACTTACCGGTTTTTCTGAAAGTTGACATATCGACTAAGGAGAGATGTAACTGTACGGATACGTATTTGTTTTAGCTCTACTGGCCACGGCCACGGCCACGGGCCAGCAGAGCTTATGTGATAGTGTGTTGTCCGTCGTCCGTCCGTCCGTTAACTTTTACCTGGTTAAGACGATAGGGCCTTCAAATTTAAAACAGATTGTTTATATCAATGAAAGCAAGGACAATTTCGAAAAACAGACAGATCGGACCAGAACCAGCGAAGTCATGGCCCTTGATTTAGTTAAAAATGCTATATTTTGCTTCGTTAAGACGATAGGGCCTTCATTTTTCTTCCAATCTTTACCAAACAGTAACATATTGTTAATATCAATGAAAGCAGCTTGGAAAAATTCGAAAATCAGCCAGATCGGACCAGTAATAGCGGATTTATGGCCCTTGAATTAGTTAAAAAAAAAATATTTTGCCTCGAAGACTATAGGGCCTTCATTTTAAAGCTTGATTAAAAGCACAATTAAAGCTCGGACAACTGTGAAAAACAGCCAGATCGGACAAAAACAATGGAGTTATGGCCCTTGATTTAGTTAAAAATTATATATTTTGCATCGTTAAGACGATAAGGCCTTCATTTTTCATCTGATTTTTACCAAACTTTACGGGATTGTTAATATTAATGAAAGCTTGGAAATATTTGAAAACCAGTCAGATCGGAAGAGTAACAGCGGATTCAAAACCCTTGATTTAGTTAAAAATGTTATATTTTGCTTCATTAAGACTATACGGCCTTCATTTTTAATTCGCTCTTTACCAAACGTTAACAGATTGTAAATATTAATAAAAGCTTGGACAAGTTCGAAACCCAGCCAGACCGGACCAGCAACAGCGGAGTTATGACCCTTGATTTAGTTTAAAATGCAATATGTTGTGCTTCGTTAAGATGATAGGGCCTTCATTTCTCATCCGACCTTTACCAAACTAGACCAGATTGTTAATATTAATATAAGCTCAGAAAAAATTTAAAAATCAATTAGATCGGAACAGCAACAGCGGAGTTATGGCCCTTGATTTAGTTACAAATGCTATATTTTGACTCGTTAAAACCATAGGGCCTTCATTTTTCATTCGATCTGTACCAAACTTCAACAGCTTGGTAATAATAATGACAGCTTGGACAAGTTCGAAAACCAGCCAGATCGGAAAAGTAACAGTGAAGTTATGGCCCTTGATTTAGTTAAGAATGATATATTTTGCCTCGATAAGACGACAGGGCCTTCATTTTTTTATCCAGTCTTTACCAAGCTTTACCAGATTGCTAATATCAATGACAGATTAGACGAGTTTGAAAACCAGTCAGTTCGGACAAGTAACAGTGGATTTATGGCCCTTGATTTTGTTAAAAATGCTACATTTTGCCTCGTTAAGACGATAGGGCGATCATTTTTTATCCGATCTTTACCAAACTGTAACAGATAGTTATATCAATGAAAGCTCGGACAAGTTCGAAAACCAGCCAGATCGGACCAATATCAGCGGATTTATGGCCCTCGATTTAGTTAAAAATGTTGAATTTTACCTCGTTAAGACTATAGGGCCTTCATTTTTAATTCGCGCTTTACCAAAACTTTAACATATCGTTATTATTATTAAAAGCTTGGACAAGTTCGAAACCCAGCCAGACCGGACCAGCAACAGCGGGGTTATGGCCCTTGAATAAGTTAAAAATGAAATATGTTATGCTTCGTTAAGATGATAGGGCCTTCATTTCTCATCCTACTTTTACCAAACTTTACCAGATTGTTAATATCAATAAAAGCTCAGACAATTTCGAAAATCAGCCAGATCGGACCAGAAGCAGCGGTGTTATGGCCCTTGATTTAAATAAAAATGCTATATTTTGCCTCGTTAAGACGATAGGGCCTTCATTTTTCATCCGACCTTTACCAAATTTTACCAGATTGTTAATATATTAGGCCTTGAGCCAGGACCCAAAATATTCGATATGTTACCAACTCAAGGGACAAATTCTACCATCACTTTTTGGAAAGAGCAATTTATATAGATTACATTTTCCATAATAGCAATCTGAAACAGGTAGCTTATATAAAAAATCGAACATTAATAGGTTAACATTGTAGCGTTTTCATACAAATTTGATGTTCATTTTTGAGTGTCATGCTTGTATGAATAATTATTGAGGTTCTTTTTAAAGTTGCATGTTAAGTTTACAATTCATTTAGTTATATAAAGAGTAAATAAGCTCTGTTTAGCACTAAATTCTGTTTAAAATCTCTATTTTGCTTCAAACTAGTAGTCAATTTACCCCACCCACTATTGACACATTTTTATGCATTTATTTAGTCAGTATTTTTTACATTATATGTGTAAACTTGTAAGAATCAGTAATTTCTACGATGATTTAAATAATATTATGATATTAATAAAGGATTGTTATGATAGATTAATGAAATTAAATACTATACAATGATCACATTGCAAATATTTGTTCAGTAAGCCCGATAAGTAGAGACACATGCCGAACTGGATGTATGAGCCTTCCCCAAAGTAACTGCAACATAAATAGTATTAACAGTCGTAAGAATCGACACTTCCTCCACTTGTAAGTGAGAAAGAGTCGATTCTTACCGATGGCTGGAAGTGTACAGTACTGGTTCTACCCGGGAAAAGTTGGTGGTCTGCCTCCACCGCAAACAAATCGACATCATATATAAACTGTCATGTGTTGAAAATGACGTAAAACCCAATACAAACAAACAAACAAACAAAACGTATTAACATGTTCTGTTATACACATATATTGCACAAACGACACAAACAGTCCAAAGGATTCTAGATAAGGGAAATGTGCGGTTTAACGCATAAATTAACATTAGTCTATTTTATGTGTATGAGTTATGTCAATATTAAGTCTTATTATATTTTTTTTAATTTTCAACCACCAAATTGGTGATCCATTTATTCTCCCCGTTAATGGGGGTCGGGGAGGGCCATCCCCCGATGCACCTTACAATATTTTATGCATTTATTTATAAACAATACAGAACAGTAACAGAAGTGTTAAATTTGCATAAGAGAGTTGTTAACTGGGGAATTTTCTCTTTCTACCAATTCATCAGGTCATGGGTATATAATATTTGTTTTGCAATAATTTTAGTTGGTTGCGACAGCGTTGTATCATATTAATGTTAAAAACATAGTTTACAGAGCTACTTTAAGGGCGGTAACTCGTATGATCTTGTCTTTTTTGTTACAGAGAGTTATAGCCTGTAATTTCAAAAAAATAGAGTATGTCTCATGTTTTTTTCTAAACGTTAAGAGTATGTGGCATGATATTTTTAAACTGAGGGTGTTTGCAGGAAGACTGAATCTCCTCGTTAGTATCTAAAACTCTGTAAATTATAAGGTTTTAGCTTTGCATACTCAGCTTATACAAAGCTCTGTAAATTATTAAATTGTACTCCACCCATGACACCCATGACCAAGTAATGGATAAAAGGTATTTTCTCTAAGTATATGAGTTATGATGTATAATTCAATGCATATTGACATGAAATGTGTATTTGTTTTTACTTATACAAGAAATATCTCACATCATGATGTAGATTATTAAGGGGTAATGACAGGTATCTAGTTATCATTTAAACAACATAATAAAGTAAATATATTATTAAAAGCAGTAGAAGAATGAATTGTTTTGTAAAGTTTAGTGTTTGTCATACCCCTTTATTACACAAACATTTATTCAATATATTTTGGAAAAAGAAACATAGTGAAGGTTTTTGGTAGAAAAAAATGGCATGGTAATTATACTCAAGAAAAAGAAATATGTATATAGTGGAAAAACATACTGGAAAAAAGATAATGTAGAAAAAGGAAGTGCAAAAGGTAAATGTTATATATTGCAGCAAGTGTCTAGATTCACAATATTATGGTTCAGCAAAAATGTTCTCATATCGGCCCCATATTTTATGAAAATATGTATCTTTTGAGTTTTTATAAGCAATGTATTTATCAGTTTTATAAACTGCCTTTAAATAATAAATAAAATTTATACATGATGGTGCAGAATTATTTTGTTTTTGAAAGAATATATGATATTTTCCTAATACTAAAATCTTGTTCAGTATAATATCTAATTTGTCTTCCCCTAATAAAATATCGGAGTCTGACCAGTTGGTTACATTCTCAGTAAATTTACTATTAATGAAAGTAGACAAGTTTGACCAAAACAATTATGAAACTTCGCAGTCATAAAAGAGATGTTTAATTGTTTCCACCGTTTTATTACAAAAAGTACACATATCGGACTCAGCAATGTTCATTTTTTTATTAAGTAAATAATTGGTACCCAGAATCCTATGGTTGATCCTGTATTGAAACCATTGGTGTCTTACATCTTGATTTATTTTAAATGTTAAAGCAAATATTTTGTACCAATTCATGTGTCTACTATTATGTTCTTCGTTCCACTTTGTTACCGCCGATGGGATTATATTTTTTTATTATCATTGCATCATAGATTGATCTGCTTCCTTTAATGTCTTTTAAAATAGTCGATAGATAAAATGGGATTATAGGGGTTTTACCCTTGCTTATAGACTGTGGGAATTTGTGTGAGTGTAGTAACCTTTTAACTGATGCTATAACACCTTCATATTCTAACAAGAAAAGGTATAACACATATATTATACCATGGGAAGTACGGACTGCATGTAGATGTTCTGGATCCGGGATCGTTTTGATAGTGAAGGTCACCGGCACCTTGACCTTTAAATGAATAAGGATAAGGGTCAAGTACTGGTCATGAGCAACCATTCAGCCTTTCAAGTTGGAGGACCTAGATCCATCAAGTTTGTAGTTGTTGATAGGACATCGTATTGATAGTGAAGGGCACCGCAACCTTGACCTCCGATCTAGTGACCGGAAAATAACAAGAGGTCAATGACCTTGAAACTCTACTGATTGATTTTGATTTCAGGAAGTAGTCGATACAAACTTGCTTTTTGAAAATCTATTTTTAGCCGTAGCGGCCATCTTGAATTTCCGGCCGACCTGAAATTTTGCTTGGATCAATTAGACATCAAGAGCAGCTTTCCTGTGAAGTCTCATGGAAATCCGTCAAATAGTTTCAGAGGAGTAGTCGCTACAAGTTTTCATTATATAATTATATGTAAACAAAGATGGCCGCTGACAGCCATGTTTAACATTGAATCAAAATGATGTTCGACTCCTATAACCATCATGCCATGCTGATCATTTTAGAAAAAGTCCCATAGCAATATCTTTTATAGTTTTCAAGAAGTAGTCGCTACAAATTTATTTTTTAAAAATCTATTTTTAGCCATGGCGGCCATTTTGAATTTCCGGCCGACCTGAAATTTTGCTAAGATTATTTAGACATGAAGAGCAACATTCATGTGAAGTTTCATGAAAAGCCATCAAGTAGTTTCAGAGGAGTAGTCGCTACAAGTTTTCATGATATAACTCTTATGTAAACAAAGATGGCCACTGGCAGCCATGTTTAACGTCGAATCAAAATAATGTTCGACTCGAATAACCATCATGTCATGCTGATCATTTTAGAAAAAGTCACATATCAATATCACTTATAGTTTTCAAGAAGTAGTCGCTACAAACTTATATTTTTTAAATCTATTTTTGACTGTGGCGGCCATCTTGAATATCTGGCCGATCTGAAATTTTGCTAGGATCAATTAGACATGAAGAGCAACATTCCTGTGAAGTTTCATGGAAATGTGTTAAGTAGTTTCAGAGGAGTAGTGGCTACAAGTTTTCATTATATAACTCTATGTAAACAAAGATGGCTACTGACAGCTATGTTTAACACCGAATTAGAACGATTTTTGACAAGGACCAACATCATGTCATGCTGTATCATTTTTAGGAAAAGTCCCATATAAATATCACTTATAGTTTTCAAGAAGTAGTCGCTACAAACTTGTATTTTGAAAATCTTTTTTTAGCCATGGCGGCCATCTTGTATTTCCGGCCGACCTGAAATTTTGCTAGAATCAGTTAGACATGAAGAGCAACATTCGTGTGAAGTGTCATGAAAATCCGTCAAGTATCAAGTACTTTCAGAGGAGTAGTCGCTACAAATAAAAGTTTACAGACAGACAGACACGCCGCACCACTGCATAAGCTCTGCTGATCTCTGATCAGTGGAGCTAAGAACAGGTTATCTACTGGTCATGACCAACCATCCTTTCAAGGTTGAGGACCGTAGGACCAACCGTTGTGTAGTTATTGATCGGACATCTTTAGATAGCGAATGTGACCGCGACCTTGAACTTTGATGTAGTGACCCCAAAATGAATAGGTGTCATCTAGTTGTAATGGTAAAGCGTTCTTCCAAGTTTGGGGGCCCTAGGTTCAACCACTCTGTAGTTATTGATCGGACATCGTTTCGATAGTTAATGTCAACACGACCTTGACCTTTGACCTAGTGACCCCAAAATCAATAAGGGCCATCGACTGGTCATGAGCAACCATCCCTCTAAGTTTGGGTACCCTTCTGCCAACCATTCTGTAGTTATTGATCGGACACCGTTTGGATAGTCAATGTTAGCCCGGATGTGACCTTTGACCTGGTGACACCAAAATCAATAGGGGTCAAAATGAACATGGCGCTCCGACCACACTTTGTTGTGGGGAGCAATAATCTATTAATTGAAGGGCACTGGCTTAGTCGTTGCTTGGGTGATTTACGGAAGAATAACCGTGTGACAACCTGCTGTAAGGATGAGTATTACTACCAAGATATAACAATCATGATTGAATAATCGGTAGGGAACTGAAGAAGTGAAGGGACACTACAAAATCTTAAATGAAGATTGCTGTGCATCCCTTTAAGTGGGGTGCATGAGATGTTGTAGATTTGGCGGAAAGTGACAAATGAGAATAGGTATTTTGTTGAAAAATATGTTTAATATACAAAAACAACATTACTGATGTGGAAAAAAACAATTGTATGTACAACTCAGTGTGTCAGGTCCCTGCCAAGACTTGAACTTGAATCTCTTTTCTCGAAAGAAAAGTGTGTTTCCTTACACTACATAGATCGCCTAGACATCACAAAAAGAGTGTACAAAACTAAGAGAAATTAATAAAGATGTAGATCAAAAGAATGTCAAACTAAAACTAGAAATTGTTATTGGACAAAAACGTATGGCTTCCCCACTCGCCCAAACAGACATAATTGACGACTCTAGGTCCAACCGTTCTCATTGATCTGAGATCGTTTTGATATTCAATATCCCTGTGACTGTATCTACAACCTGTATCAGTAATATTTATTGGTCAACCATCCTTCCAAGTTTGAGGATCCTAGGTCCAACCATTCTCTAGTTATTGATTGGACATTGTTTTGTTATTGATCGGGGATCGTTTTGATATCAATAGGGGTCATGTTCTGGTCATGACCAACCATCCTTCCAAGTTTGAGGACCCTAGGTCCAACCATTCTCTAGTTATTGATCGGACATCGTTTTGATAGTCAATGGCATCGCTAGCTTGACCTTTGACCTAGTGACCCCAAAATCAAAAGGGGTCATCTGCTGGTCATGACCAACCATCCTTACAAGTTTGAGAACCCTAGGTCCAACCATTCTCTAGTTATTGATCAGACATCGTTTGATAGTCAATGTCACCGCGATCTTGACCTTTGACCTAGTGAACATCGATTTGATAGTCTATGTCACCATAGGTTGACCTTTACCTAGTGACCCCAAAATCAATAGGGGTCATCTACTGGTCATGACCAACCATCCTTCCAAGTTTGAGGACCCTAGGTCTAACCATTGTGTAGTTATTGATCGGATATCGTTTTGATAGTCAATGTCACTGCGACCTTGACCTTAAACCTAGTGACCCTAAAATCAATAGGAGTCATATACTGGTCATGACCAACCATCCTTCCAAGTTTGAGGACCCTAGGTCCAACCATTGTGTAGTTATTGATCGGATATAGTTTTGATAGTCAATGTCACCACGACCTTGACCTTTGACCAAGTGACCCCAAAATCAATAGAGGTCATCTACTGGTCATGACCAACCATCCTTTTAAGTCTGAAGACCCTAGGTCAAACCATTCTCTAGTTATTAATCGGAATCTTTATGATAGTCAATGTCACCGCGACCTTGACCTTTGACCTAGTGACCCCAAAATCAATAGGGGTCATCTAATAGTCATGATCAACCATCCTTCTAAATTTGAGGACAATAGGTCCAACCATTCTCTAGTTATAGATCGGACATCGTTTGTGACACAGACAGACAGACAGCACAAAATCAATATGGCTCCCCTCCACACTTTGTGTGGGGGAGCCATAACTATCACAGAAAGTTATTAATACTCTTGCAAAGCATAACCCATGACTTCATGTATATGCGCAGTTCCACTTCATACTGATGCTTCTCACAATGTTTGGGGTATGACAGAGGAGAGGTAACAAATTTGTACGACAGCGATCGAAAACAAAAGTACAATTTGGGGTTCATATTTCATTGATCAGAGCAGTAACCACATCTTTACGACTGTTCACGAATACCAATGGTTATTTTTAATGGGCTTACTAGGCCATTCGCCCAAATCGCCATAGGCGAAAAATAACCTGAACTGGCGAATGAAAACCGTAAGAAATACACACCAAATTCGCCAGACATCGGCGGTCTGGCGAATCCAAATTTCCGACCGATTTTGTCTAAAAGATCTCGGAAAATCCCGAATTCCAATTCACAAAGTCTTTCACTGTTTATAAGCCACATCCCGCTGAGTGTTTTAGCTAATTAGTGACAATCAATTTAGATCGAT
>JAWPHD010022447.1:0-25058 GCA_037043455.1 Cyrtodaria siliqua | reverse complement strand
TAAGACTGGCATCAGTCCTTATTATAACCTTTTAACTATTATTATAAAATTTCCTTAGCACTGAAAGAGGCAAATATCTCCACTTATAACGTGTATGGTCTTATCTCAACATTAAGACTGGCATCAGTCCTTATTATAACCTTTTAACTATTATTATAAAATTTCCTTAGCACTGAAAGAGGCAAATATCTCCACTTATAACTTGTATGGTCTTATCTGAACATTAAGACTGGCATCAGTCTTATTATAACCTTTTAACTATTATTATAAAATTTCCTTAGCACTGAAAGAGGCAAATATCTCCACTTATAACGTGTATGGTCTTATCTGAACATTAAGACTGGCATCAGTCCTTATTATAACCTTTTAACTATTATTATAAAATTTCCTTAGCACTGAAAGAGGCAAATATCTCCACTTATAACGTGTATGGTCTTATCTGAACATTAAGACTGGCATCAGTCCTTATTATAACCTTTTAACTATTATTATAAAATTTCCTTAGCACTGAAAGAGGCAAATATCTCCACGTATAACTTGTATGGTCTTATCTCATATATAAATAAATTCAGCCATGAAGAAAACCAGAGCTTGAAATAAAACAGTTTTAATGCAGAGCATTATTTTATTTTTTAATTTGTCTAATTTTATTATTAAATTTTTTAGTTTATAGTTTAATATATAGTCTGATACCAGTTTAGTCGTGCTAGTGTATACAGTTTTTATAGGTTAGTGGAAACTGTGAACGGTGACCTCAACTCAAGATTATTAAGCGTTTATAAGAGTCTAACGCGATTTTTTTTATAATAAAATGTCAACCCATATACATTTGACTGTCAGGTAAAATGTGTAGCAGTATGGTAGGTTGATGGGTTCAATGGTGTTTTACGTCATTTTTAGCACATGTTAGGCTATAAAATTATGATGGTTGATTGTTTTGTGGTGGAGGCAGTCTGAGGTCACCACTTTTTTCTGGGTAGAACCAGCACTGTACACCTCCCGCCCTCTGTAAGAATCAACACTTGCTCACTTACAAGTCGAGCTCCCATTGGGATTCAAACTCGCAGCAGTTAAAGGCTAGGAGGTTTAAAACACAGCTTCTTTACCATCCAGACCACAGAGGTACATTTGTCTGGGACAAAACTTAATAACAACTTATGGGACTGGAATGAAACTTGACACAATGTAAGAGGGCAATGAGCAGAAGTGCAGAGCACAAGAATCTTAATTAACCTTATTCAGATTTGAGTTATTGCCCTTTGTAATATTATGTTTATAAGACCAGAGTTTTTTGATTCCTCAAACCCTTCGACCCCAAGTCCTGCAAAAGTGAAAAAAATAATTAATGTTATATAAATTTGTTCAGGTCCATTATATGTTTTACAATGTGACAAAAACCATTACAAGATACACTCCTCCTCCTGTGGAACATTTTCCTAAAAAATCTGAGAACCAAAAAAATCAAAAAAAACTCTGGCCTAAATCGTGTCTGGAACAAAACTTGAAAATTACTAATGGGACTGAAATCACACTTCACACAATGATACAGAGCAATGAGACGAAGTACAGAGTGCAAGAACCATAACTCTGTATTCATTCAAATTAGATTTATTGCCCTTTGTAATGTTATAATTCTTGTCTGTAGCATAACTTGAAAACTAATGGAGTGTTTGGATAGATTGTCTCTAGTTTACGCTTGCATTTGTTTTAATAACATGTTTATCATACATATCTTTTATAAAATGTAACGGATTGCCATTCATCTTTAATCGGTAGGCAACACTGTGTTATTGCTCTCGACCTTTGTTTTAGAAAGTCACTCATGTAATTATAACTTTCACATGACATCATCAAAATAATTTGACCAATCAGTGATCAATAAATTAAAGACCTCCACATTTTGGTAGGGGGTAAACTCGATCTTTATCTTTGGTGCTCAACTGACGTTAGCCCTTTATAAAACTAGTTTGTAGTGATAATTATATTAAAAGGTTTGTTTTTTGTGTACATTTATGTTTTCTTTTGGTGTCTGATTTTAAAACACCAATATGGATACATTTAATTTAATTCATGGTCAAATATTTTCGTTTTTCATAAAGAGATTGAGGATAAAGTCCGAGTAACCACCTTTATTTTCACCTACTGAATATCTCGACCTACCGGAAGTTGACCGGATGTGAAAGTTATGAATAACACACGTACCTACATAAGTTTGATCATTGTAATTCACACAAGCATGCATTTGGGTGAGCATCCATCAGTTCTACAGCTATTTTTCTTTGAAATACAAAATAACAAAGTATTAAACTTTGGTAATATTGTTCCATTTGTTCCATTTGGCCCATTTCCTACATTGTGGCTTAAAGAGAGATGAAAGTGACCCGGCACATCAGGGAATTGGCAGTGGTTGAATCAGGCTGTAATCAGGCGTAATTTGTTCTACGGTACAGGTGCCACTGTATGCCACATTAGTTTTCTGAGAACTGCCACAAACAGTTGCAGGTCATTGAATAATTACATACCACACAAAAGCTATGTAATATAACCCTTAAAACTCTGCCCATTATGCCAAATGCAGATGTAGGTTGCTGGCGAAATTATGCGTTTCACAAAAATATACAGTGACATGTCCTTCAATATGTACTGTTAATTATATTCAACATTCTTTTCTTTACAATCATCAAAAAGAAACTTTAAAATAAAATAAAAAGTTAACTGTGCAAAATAATGGGGAGATTATGTACGCGCACGCGTGAATGCTTCCAGCATGCTTTGGAATGCTACCAGCACACTGTGGAATGTTACCAGCACACTCACTGTGGAATGCTACCAGCACACTCACTGTGGAATGCTACCAGCACACTCACTGTGGAATGCTACCAGCACACTCACTGTGGAATGCTACCAGCACACTGTGGAATGCTACCAGCACATTGTGGAATGCTACCAGCATACTCACTGTGGAATGCTACCAGCACACTGTGAAATGCTACCAGCACACTCACTGTGGAATGCTACCATCACACTGGAATGCTACCATCACACTGTGGAATGCTACCAGCACACTGTGGAATGCTACCAGCATACTCACTGTGGAATGCTACCAGCATACTCACTGGAATGCTACCATCACACTGTGGAATTCTACCATCACACTGTGGAATGCTACCATCACACTGTGGAATGCTAGCTACCAGCATGCTCACTGGAATGCTACCATCACACTGTGGAATGCTACCGGCATACTCACTGTGGAATGCTACCATCACACTGGAATGCTACCAGCATAATGTGGAATGCTACCAGCATACTCACTGTAGAATGCTACCATCACACTGTGGAATGCGACCAGCACACTGTGGAATGCGACCAGCACACTGGAATGCTACCAGCACACTGTGGAATGCTACCAGCACACTGGAATGCTACCAGCACACTGTGGAATGCTACCAGCACACTGTGGAATGCTACCAGCATACTCACTGTGGAATGCTACCATCACACTGTGGAATGCTACCAGCACACTATGGAATGCTACCAGCATACTCACTGTGGAATGCTACCAGCAAACTGTGGAATGCTACCAGCACACTGTGGAATGCTACCAGCACACTCACTGTGGAATGCTACCAGCACACTCACTGTGGAATGCTACCAGCACACTGTGGAATGCTACCAGCACATTGTGGAATGCTACCAGCATACTCACTGTGGAATGCTACCAGCACACTGTGGAATGCTACCAGCACACTCACTGTGGAATGCTACCATCACACTGGAATGCTACCATCACACTGTGGAATGCTACCAGCATACTGTGGAATGCTACCAGCATACTCACTGTGGAATGCTACCAGCATACTCACTGGAATGCTACCATCACACTGTGGAATGCTACCATCACACTGTGGAATGCTAGCTACCAGCATGCTCACTGGAATGCTACCATCACACTGTGGAATGCTACCGGCATACTCACTGTGGAATGCTACCATCACACTGGAATGCTACCAGCATAATGTGGAATGCTACCAGCATACTCACTGTAGAATGCTACCATCACACTGTGGAATGCGACCAGCACACTGTGGAATGCGACCAGCACACTGGAATGCTACCAGCACACTGTGGAATGCTACCAGCACACTGTGGAATGCTACCAGCACACTGGAATGCTACCAGCACACTGTGGAATGCTACCAGCATACTCACTGTGGAATGCTACCATCACACTGTGGAATGCTACCAGCACACTATGGAATGCTACCAGCAAACTGTGGAATGCTACCATCACACTGTGGAATGCTACCAGCATACTCACTGTGGAATGCTACCATCACACTGTGGAATGCTACCAGCATGCTCACTGGAATGCTACCATCACACTGTGGAATGCTACCAGCACACTCACTGTGGAATGCTACCAGCACACTGTGGAATGCTACCAGCACACTCACTGTGGAATGCTACCATCACACTGGAATGCTACCAGCACACTGTGGAATGCTTCCAGCACACTCACTGTGGAATGCTACCAGCACACTGTGGAATGCTACCAGCATACTCACTGTGGAATGCTACCTTCACACTGGAATGCTACCATCACACTGTGGAATGCTACCAGCATACTGTGAAATGCTTCCAGCATACTCACTGTGGAATGCTACCATCACACTGTGGAATGCTACCAGCACACTGTGGAATGCTACCAGCACACTGTGGAATGCTACCAGCACACTGGGATGCTACCAGCACACTGTGGAATGCTACCAGCATACTCACTGTGGAATGCTTCCAGCACACTGTGGAATGCTACCAGCATACTCACTGTGGAATGCTACCAGCACACTGTGGAATGCTACCAGCATACTGTGGAATGCTACCAGCATACTCACTGTGGAATGCTACCATTACACTGTGGAATGCTACCAGCACACTGGAATGCTACCAGCATACTCACTGTGGAATGCTACCAGCACACTGGAATGCTACCAGGATACTCACTGTGGAGTGCTACCAGCACACTGTGGAATGCTTCCAGCACACTGTGGAATGCTACCAGTATACTCACTGTGGAATGCTACCATCACACTGTGGAATGCTACCAGCACACTGTGGAATTCTACCAGCATACTCACTGTGGAATGCTACCAGCACACTGTGGAATACTATCAGCAAACTGTGGAATGCTACCATCACACTGTGAAATGCTACTAGCATACTCGCTGTGAAATGCTACCAGCACACTGTGGAATGCTACCAGCACACTCACTGTGGAATGCTACCATCACACTGTGAAATGCTACCATCACACTGGAATACTACAACAGTCACAGTAGACTGACACCGAGCCAACCAGTGTTTTTACTACCCTTTCTTTATTTGCTTAATGTCAGGCAAAGGAGCTGCTACTATCATTTTTATTAAGACTTCAGTTTGACCTGGCTGGGAATAGAAACGATGACCTCCGTCAGAGAGGTGGATCCTCTACCACTTAGTCATCAATAACATTATTAACAGTCTATTAAATTAGTTTAGAATTATTTTTGGTTTAGAATTTGCCGTTTAGAATTTGCCATATCAAAAAGTCAAGAAACTCATTACTCAGTGAGTAATGCAAATACTAAAAATATCCTTTTTTATGCAAAAAATGGAACACATTGTGTTCTGAGAACACACTGAGTAACACTTTGAGTGTCGCCGATATAGGACTCAACTGTGTTCTGAGAACACACTGAGTTCCATGTTTTGAAAGTAAATGAATATTTTACGAGTTTGCATTTTGCATTACTCATTGAGTAATGAGTTTCTTGACTTTATGATGTGGCAAATTCTAAACAAAAAATAATTCTAAAATGATTTAATAGACTATTTATTTTGGTCGAATAATTTGTGATTAATAATAATGTGTGTGCCGAGCTTTTTCAGTATGTTTTAGCAATATAACAGTTATGGTGAAACAGCTTTCTTTGTTTTTTAGCTCTCATTAAATCTGGATTAGGATGTAAATTTCTCCTAGTATTCATAACTTTCACATGACATCATCAAAATAATTTGACCAATCAGTGACCAATAAAATTAAAGACCCACATTCTGGTAGGGGATAAACTCGGTGTTTATCGTTGGTGCTAAACTGACTTTAGCCCTTTATAAAACTAGTTTTAGTGATAATTATATTAAAAACTTTGTTTTTTGTGTACGTCTATGTATCATCTTTTGGTGTTGTCTGATTTTAAAACACCAATATGGATATATTTAATTTTAAATCATGGTCTAATATTTTCATTTTTCATATAGAGATTGAGGATAAAGTCCGAATAAACCTTTATTTTCACCTACTGAATATCTGGACCTACCAGAAGTTGACCGGATGTGAAAGTTATGAATTGAATACAATGTCCAAATTTCATCTCGATAGCTGTGAAATGAAAAAATAACTCCGTTTGAAGGGCCATCAAGATTCCTAACATAGGAAAGCAACCATGCCTAGTATGAAAGAAGTAACTTTATTCGATTTAATGACATCAAAATATTGAATAGCAATAGTAATCAAGCACCTGTTTATTTACGGTAATCAATTTAATCGTGACATTAATACAGCTTGATTACTGCCAATATAGAACTAATGGTGGATGACACTTGACATTAAAGTCAATTAAAACTAGTTCTTAGCTCAATAAATCAATTATGGTCTATACAATTTAGATGTATTAATCTATTCTGGTAGTTATTTCATTGATTGGCAGTATACAGGTTCTTGATTAAAATATATAATCATTTCTTTGATTGGCAGTGTACAGTTTCTTGATTGATATATTAATATATATATGTTAAGAATGAAATGGATAAAAAAAACACTCCAGAAATGCTTTATTTAAGGCAATATGACAACTGTTTGAACACTTTTCAGCTATTTTAAAAAATGAAAAGCTCGCTGTGACCTATTTTTCACCTAGTTTTTAGCCCTATAAGCTAAGAGTTAGCATAGCTTATTGATGGTGCATTGTCATCCGTCCATAAACTTCCAATTTTCACAAATTTTATTTTAAGGTTTGTTTCCAGGTATTAAACTCTTGAATATGTTAAATGTTAATATAATAATTTGCTTCTGATTTTCATCAAACTCAATTTCAAGGACTTATTTCAATAAGAGTGAGGGCTGGCATGGCGCTGTCGGTAGCGAGGCGGATTTGTAACCGGAGGCCCCGGGTTCAATCCTCCGTGGTGCCACTGAGTTTCGTCGTTGTGTTCTTGGGCAAGACACTTTCCCTTAGCCCGTAAACCGGGCGGTCCCATGTATCGGTCTATTCTCCGAGCACATCAAAGAACCATAGGAATCTACTCGATGAGAAGAGTAGGGCACGGTTCCTGGATTCCTTTGTAACCTTCCCCTCTCTCTGGGGCGGCGCTAAATAACATATACTGTGTTGATGAGCCATTAAAAAAACATTCAAATCAATACATTTAATAAAATTGACACTTGTGTTACAGAGTTATTCCCCTTGATTTTGTTAATCATTCATTCATACTCAAAAAAATCAACTTGTTTGCGCAGTAACTTAAGTAATTGGTGTCGGATTTTCAAAAATGTAATTTGAAGGTTTGTTTCAATATTAAGATCTTGAAACAGTCTATTAAATCATTTTAGAATTATTTTATTTTTAGAATTGTGTGATTCTTGGTTTCAAGAAACTCATTACTCAATGAGTGATTCAGTCTAAATATGTTTCTCACAGCAATTAAAAGGCTCAGTCAGTTCTGAGGACACACTGAGTTGCATCATAATAGCATGACGTGATGTCATAATAGCATAATGTGATGTCATAATAGCATAATGTGATGTCATAATACCAGAAAGTGATGTCATGATAGAAACAATCAAATGAAAATATGAATGAAACATTCTGATTGCTTCAGTGATAAAATTGGACCAATGAAACCAGTTAATTCAAAACTCATTACATTCACAGAACACATTGAGGTTTTAATTGACATTGAGTAATAAGGATCTTGAAATGCAGATACACAAAATTCTAATAATAAAATAATTCAAAAATTATTTAATAGATTATTAACTAATAAAAAATTTTTACGTCAGAACACAAAAATAACTGTGACGCTGAGTTATGACGTCAATATAGTGGTGCTGACATAGACGCCATCCGCCGATAACGATCAGTAAAGCGAATAATTTCGGTTAAAATCATGCATAAACTGATCTAAAATGTAATGAACAGATTATTTAACTGCTAGGGAAATCCTTCACTCAGTGGTAGAGTGTTTTGTTTTTCACTCACTCACATACCTTCGATTGTGAAAAGAACCACACTTCTATCATCTCGTGAAGGATTTCCCTATAATCGATCCCAGCAGTTAAATAATCTCTGTTTTATATTGATTATGCGATAACTTTAGCAGGTTTGTTTCATTAAGATCTTGGACGATTTTTGACACTGAGCAACACTGATGCAACATAAATGCATTAGTCCTGTTAAAAAAAATCTCACTATTTCTGAAAACGATTCCCTTACATGCTTGCAATAAGTATAAGGTATGCCAGCAAAAAGAGTTCATAAGCCTTAGAGTTTGCAAAACTGAAAACGCGAAATAATTTTGGCTGTACTCCAATCTTTGTTTACTCAGTTGGAAGTACCAAGCAGAAATAAAAAAATAAAAAATAAAACTTTGATCAAACTTCTTGATAGATAATGTAATCAAAGCATGGATTGCATGACAGTTGTTTATGTTAATGTTTATCTATTATGTATATATTTATATTGGTAGAGGTACTCAGTTTATACAGTTGCAATAATTTTTGAAAACAGCAAACATCCAAAAATCCTTGCATAATCATATGAAGATATTGAGTGCAGGAAGATACAAATGGGAAAACCTGAGTGCAGGTGTATCTGGAAAAAAAATCATGAGTGCATGTAGATAATAGATATGGGAAAATCATGAGTGCAGATAGATATGGGGAAATCATTGGCACCCTTACTATTGAATTAGATTCCTGTGGCTCTTTAACCCTTGACTCGCTAAGCACGACTATAATAGCCTTCCCTTAACCCGCTAAGCACGACTATAATAGCCTTCCCTTAATCCACTAAGCATGACTATAATAGCCTTCCCTTAACCCGCTAAGCACGAATATAATAGCCTTCCCTTAACCCGCTAAGCACGACTATAATAGCATTTGTGTCCATTGTAAACCCAGATCAGGGTTTGTTTTTGCAGGAATCTTAAGGCGCGATGACGTAACCAACATGGACATTCGAGTAATGTTGCGAAGCAGTGTACGAGATGTTGCGAATGAAATGGAATGGTCTTAATTCAAAGGAAGAACAGTCCATTTTATATATATGTAGCGGGTTAAGGGTTAAGGTGCTTGGAGGATATACTCTGATAAACACAACTACCCATCCCCATCTGACGGACGAAGCTTACGGTAGCGTCTTGCCTAAGGACACAAACAAGTAACACAGTTGCATCAGTGAGACTCGAAGACAAACTGATATAGAGATATCTTTTCCACTGGACCACTGCAGCCCCTATTTTCTTAGAAAGTGATGATCTGTTTAACTTTATTATATTT
This sequence comes from Cyrtodaria siliqua, assembly GCA_037043455.1. NCBI lineage: Eukaryota > Metazoa > Mollusca > Bivalvia > Adapedonta > Hiatellidae > Cyrtodaria > Cyrtodaria siliqua. The sequence goes on along the minus strand of JAWPHD010022447.1, from coordinate 15,463 downwards.
TGTCAGACATTTGACCATCTCAATGAGCAGTGGTATTCTGTCAGTGAGCAGTGGTATTCTGTCAGTGAGCAGTGGTATTATGTCAGTGAGCAGTGGTATTTTGTTGGTGAGCAGTGGTATTCTGTTGGTGAGCAGTGGCATTCTGTCAGTGAGCAGTGGTATTCTGTTGGAGAGCAGTTGTATTCTGTCAGTGAGCAGTAATATTCTATCAGTGAGCAGTGGTATTTTGTTGGTGAGCAATGGTATTATGTCAGTGAGCAATTGTATTCAGTTGATGAGCAGTGGTATTCAGTCAATTATTAGTGGTATTTTGTCACTGAGCAGTGGTATTCTGTCATTGATTAGTGGTATTTTGTCGATGAGCAGTGGTATGCTGTGTCGGTGAGCAGTGGTATTCAGTCATTGAGCAGTGGTGTTCTGTTGGTGAGTAGTGGTATTCTGTCATTGATTAGTGGTATTTTGTCAGTGAGCAGTGGTATTCTGTTGGTGGGCAGAGGTATTCTGTCTGAGCAGTGGTATTCTGTCAGTGAGCCATAGTATTCATTTGGTGAACATTGGTATTCTGTCTGAGCAGTGGTATTCTGTTGGAGAGCAGTGGTATTCAGTCAGTGAACAGTGGTATTCTGTTTTGTCAGTGAACAGTGGTATTCTGTCAGTGAGCAGAGGTATTCTGTTAATGAGCAGTGGTATTCTGTCAGTGAACAATGGTATTCTGTCTGAGCAGTGGTATTCTGTCTGTGAGCAGTGGTATTCTGTCTGTGAACAATGGTATTCTGTTGGTGAGCAGTGGTATTCTGTCAGTGAGCAGTGGTATTCTGTTCTGTCAGTGAGCAGTGGTATTCTGTCAGTGAGCAGTGGTATTCTGTCTGTGAGCAGTGGTATTCTGTCTGTGAGAAGTGTTATTCTGTCTGAGCAGAGGTTCTGTCTGTGAGCAGTGGTATTCTGTTAGTGAGCAGTGGTATTATGTCAGTTAGCAGTGGTATTCTGTCAGTGATCAGTGGTATTCTGTCTGAGCAGTGGTATTCTGTCAGTGAGCAGTGGTATTCTGTCTGAGCAGTGGTATTCTGTCAGTGAACAATGTTATTCTGTCTGTGAGAATGGTATTCTCTGTGAGCAGTTTTATTCTGTCTGTGAGCAGTGGTATTCTGTGAGTGAGCACTGGTATTCTGTCAGTGAACAGTAGTATTCTGTCTGTGAGCAGTGGTATTCTGTCAGTCAGCAGTGGTATTCTGTCTGTGAGCACTGGTATTCTGTCGGTGAACAGTGGTATTCTGTCTGTGAGCAGTGGTATTCTGTCAGTCAGCAGTAGTATTCTGTCAGTGAGCAGTGGTATTCTGTCAGTGAGCAGCGGTATTCTGTCAGTGAGCAGCGGTATTCTGTATTCAGCAATGAGACCTGAACTCATCATTACTGAATTCAAGAATCACACATACTTAATCCACTAAGCTACCGCACAGCTCGCACAGCTCACACATCTCTCCTTATAACAAACTACTGTCATTGTCATTATGTTTTGCACATCCTTTCATATAAACAAGGTTATATATCACTAAGTGAGTATATCACCAATTACTTAAAGATAGGGTGTCAGTGTTAAAGAATATTAAAATTATAAACAACAAATACTGTCAATATGACCAGATAACACCAGTACATTCACATAAATAAGTAGCTGTGTGGTGGGCAAGACATTATGTATTAAAAAAACGGCATGTTATACTGACAGCATATAGCTGCAACTTCTCCAGAAAAAAAAAGTTAGTTCAGCAAGACAGAATAATTCTCAACAGCGCAGCTTGTTAGTATATCACGGAAACAGAAGATGTTGAACCAACAGTATAATGCTGGTAGCGTTCACAAAATGTCATGGGATTTTATAACAGCCCATCATAACTTTCTAAGAAGTTGGTGTAATGGCAAGTTTTGATGATTTTAAACATGACTGCATTTTGTATAGACTGTATTAACTTTAGGGAATATTATAAAGTGATATGCGATGATGTTAATGTTTCCATTGCTTGTGCCCCAAGACCTTTCACAGTGGTTGTCACATAGTTGTTTTGATTTGGTATTACCGTCTTCGAATTTTTTCTATTGCATGTTCCCCAACCTTACTCACTTACGGCTTAGATTTGTTTTTAGCTCTACTGATCAGAGATCAGCAGAGCTTATGCCGTGGTGCGGCGTCCGTCTGTCCGTCCGTCCGTCTGTCCGTCCGTCTGTCCGTCCGTCCGTTAACTTTTGTTTGTAGCGACTACTCCTCTGAAACTACTGGATGGATATTCATAAAACTTTACAGAAATGTTGCCCATGAAGTCTAGTTGATCCTAGCAAAAATTCATGTTGATGTGAAATCCAAGATGGCCGCCAAAGCTAAAAATAGAGTTTTAAAATACAAGTTTGTAGCGACTTCTTCTTGAAAACTATAAGTGATATTGATATGGGACTTTTTCTAAAATGATCAGCATGACATGATGTTGATCCTTGTCAAAAATTGTTTTGATTCAACCGTAAACATGGCTGCCAGCGGCCATCTTTGTTTACATAGAGTTATATAGTAAAAACTTGTAGCGACTACTCCTCTGAAACTACTTGGCGGATTGTCATGAAACTTTACAGGAATGTTGCTCTTGATGTCTAATTGATCCTAGCAAAATTTTAGATCTGCCAGAAATTCAAGATGGCCGTCACAGCTAAAAATAGATTTTTAAAAAATAAGTTTGTAGCGACTACTTCTTGAAAACTATAAGTGATATTGATATGGGACTTTTTCTAAAATGATCAGCATGACATGATGTTGATCCTTGTGGAAAATTATTTTGATTCGACGTTAAACATGGCTGCCAGTGGCCATCTTAGGTTACATAGAGTTATATAGTAAAAACTTGTAGCGACTACTCCTCTGAAACTACTTGACGGATGTTCATGAAACTTCACAGGAATGTTGCTCTTGAAGTCTAGTTGATCCTAGAAAAATTTCAGGTCGGCCGGAAATTCAAGATGGCCGCCACAGCTAAAAATAGATTTAAAATAAATAAGTTTGTAGCGACTACTTCTTGAAAACTATAAGTGATATTGATATGGGACTTTTTCTAAAATGATCAGTATGACATGATGTTGATCCTTGTGGAAAATTATTTTGATTCGACGTTAAACATGGCTGCCAGTGGCCATCTTTGGTTACATAGAGTTATATAGTAAAAACTTGTAGCGACTACTCCTCTGAAACTACTTGACAGATGTTCATGAAACTTCACCATAATGTTGCTCTTAATGTCTAATTGATCCTAGCGAAATTTCAGGTCGGCCGGAAATTCAAGATGGCCGCCACGGTTAAAAATAGATTTTCAAAAAACAAGTCTGTAGCGACTACTTCCTGAAATCAAAATCAATCAGTAGAGCTTCAAGGTCATTGACCTCTTGTTATTTAATACAGTCTTTGACTTTTGCCGTTGGTTGTGCCCTCACAGTGGTTGCCATACAGTTTTGATTATGTGCCCTATTCTTCTTTTGCCATTGCTTGTGCCCTCACAGTGGTTGCCATACAGTTTTGATTATGTACCCTATTCTTCTTTTGCCGTTGCTTGTGCCCTCACAGTGGTTGCCATGCGGTTTTGATTAAGTACCCTAGTCTTCTTTGCCATTGCTTGTGCCCTCACAGTGGTTGTCATACAGTTTTGATTATGTACCCTATTCTTCTTTTGCCGTTGCTTGTGCCCTCACAGTGGTTGCCATACAGTTTTGATTAAGTACCCTATTCTTCTTTTGCCGTTGCTTGTGCCCTCACAGTGGTTGCCATGCAGTTTTGATTAAGTACCCTATTCTTCTTTGCCATTGCTTGTGCCCTCACAGTGGTTGCCATGCAGTTTTGATTAAGTACCCTATTCTTCTTTTGCCATTGCAAGTGCCCCATCCTCAAGTCAAGTCGTGGAGTCAAAATTGTAATCACTATAAATTAGCACTAAAGATAGTATCACGGCTGAATACATTACAAAACTTATACACACAAATTCACAATTTAGTTGTATTTAATACACTCTTTGCCTTTTTACCATTGCCCATTTACCCCAACATTACTTGTCACTCATCTGATTATAATTATATTGTTGTTTCAGATAGTTTCCAAGGTTGAAGTGGTATCAAAACAGCTATTTCAAAGTCTTCTTCATGATGTTAATTAACAAAATAATCAGCATGTTACAGAGATACTATTTTAAATGGGAAGCATGACTGTTGCTGTGTTTCTAGGCTTTTAACTTATTGCTGAGCAATAATTATTCATTGGAATTCACGGGGCTTGTTAAAAAGGTTTTAAAGAGCAAATCAAATAATATCCACATTCATTTGGTGTGGTTGTATAGGAAGTTCTATATCGCAGCCTCAAGAGCAGTGCAAACATCATTAATCCTGTTCAGGAAGTGTTAAGTATTGATGCTGCTGTTTGTACAGGATATGTGTTTCCAACAAGTGTTTAAAGTTAGGATCACCTTGCCCATTATGTTATGTCAACTGTATGGTAGGATCACTTTGCCCATTATGTTGTGTCAACTGCATGACAGGATCACCTTGCCCATTATGTTGTGTCAGCTGCATGGCAGGATCACCTTGCTCATTATGTTGTGTCAGCTGCATGGCAGGATCACCTTGCCCATTATGTTGTGTCAGCTGCATGGCAGGATCACCTTGCCCATTATGTTGTGGCAGCTGCATGGCAGGATCGCTCATTATGTTGTGTCAGCTGCATGGCAGGATCACCTTGCCCATTATGTTGTGTCAGCTGCATGGCAGGATCGCTCATTATGCACGGCAGGATCATCTTGCTCATTATGTTGTGTCAGCTGCGTGGCAGGATCGCTCATTATGCATGGCAGGATCATCTTGCTCATTATGTTGTGTCAACTGCATGGTAGGATTGCCTTGCCCATTATGTTGTGTCAGCTGCATGGCAGGATCGCTCATTATGCATGGCAGGATCATCTTGCTCATTATGTTGTGTCAACTGCATGGTAGGATTGCCTTGCCCATTATGTTGTGTCAGCTGCATGGCAGGATCGCTCATTATGTTGTATCAACTGCATGGCAGGATCATTTTGCCTATTATGTTGTGTCAACTTAAAGAGGCTCTACCTATATCTTTGTGTCCACCAATTGATATAAACTTTACTTAATTATAAAGAGGACTATGAAAAAGGTAAATGGCAATAATTTTACCCAATGTAATATGCGTTTTGCTGGGGAAAAACAGGATTGAAAAGATCGGATTTTTGAAATTGTATTCGTAATTGTTTTAGACAAGCCGATTGCGGAGATTTTCCGATCTTATTCGTTTACAATCGGAACTACCTCGTCTGATTAGCGAAGAGTTCCGATCGATTCGTTTGCTATCGGAACTGCACCGAATAGTTTGTAATCGCATTGCGCATGTCCGAGAAAATCGTAAAAACTCGTAGTTCTCCGGCAGGAATAAACGGCTGGGCAGCATTTTATTCAAGATATTGTTTTGATCATAATTAATAATTTACAGAACTGGAATACGAACCATGTTTCTTCTTAGAATACTCATAAAATAGCTTTGTATACATATAAATGCAGTAATATTGAGTATTTAATATTTTACATTAAAAATCGCGTAGATATAGGTAGTGCCTCTTTAAGTCAGCTGTATGGTAGGATCACTTTGCCCATTATGTTGTGTCAACTGCATGGCAGGATCACCTTGCCCATTATGTTGTGTCAGCGGCATGGCAGGATCGCTCATTATGTTGTGTCAACTGCATGGTAGGATCATTTTGCCTATTATGTTGTGTCAACTGCATGGTGGGATCATCTTTCCCATTATGTTGTGTCAACTGTGGTGAGATCATCTTGCCCATTATGTTGTGTCAGCTGCATGGTAGAATCACTTTGCCCATTATGTTGTGTCAACTACATGGTAGGATCACTTTGCCCATTGTGTTGTCTCAGTTGTATGGCAGGATCATATTGTCCATTATGTTGTGTCAACTGTATGGCAGGATCACTGCCCAATTTGTTGTGTCATCTGCATGGTAGGATCACCTTGCCCATTATGTTGTTACCTTCATGTTAGGATACCTTGCCCATTATGTTGTGTCAGCTGCGTTGTAGGATCACCTTACCCATTATGTTGTGTCAGCTGCATGGTAGGATCACCTTACCCATTATGTTGTGTCAGCTGCATGGTAGGATCACCTTACCCATTATGTTGTGGCAGCTGCATGGCAGGATCACCTTACCCATAATGTTGTGTCAGCTGCATGGTAGGATCACCTTACCCATTATATTGTGGCAGCTGCATGGTAGGATCACCTTGCCCATTATGTTGTGCAGCTCCATGGTAGGATCACCTTACCCATTATGTTGTGGCAGCTGCATGGTAGGATCACCTTACCCAAAAAAGGCATCAGCTTTAGTGCAGTCTTCACGCTAATTTTTTCACAGCAATTTGGGCAAGGTGATCCCACCATGCAGTTGACACAACATAATGGGTAAGGTGATCCTACCATGCAGATGGCACAACATAATGGGCAAAGTAATTGCACCATGCAGTTGACTCAATATAAAGGGGCAAGGTGATCCTGCCATGCAGTTGATACAACATAATGGGCCAAGTGATTGCACCATGCAGTTGACACAATATAATGGGTAAGGTAATCCTACCATGCAGCTGACACAGCATAATGGGCAAGGTGATCTCACCATGCAGTTGATACAACATAATGGGCAAAGTGACTGCACCATGCTGTTGACTCAATATAATGGGCAAGGTGATCCTGACATGCAGTTGATACAACTTAATGGGCAAGGTGATCCTACCATTTAGCTGACACAATATAATAGGCAAGGTGATCATGCCATGCAGGTGACACAACATGATGGGCAAGGTGATCCTACAATGCAGTTGACACAACACTAACATTCTTCGTCATAACCGGCTTGCCCGAAGTCCGGGGCAAGTAGCTTTGATTTCGGGCAAGCAGAAATTACCATCTTTGCCCATTGTGTTGTGTCAACTGCATGGTGGGATTACTTTGCCCGTTATGTTGTGTCTATGCATTGAATGATCATGTTGCCCATTATATTGGGTCAGCTGCATGGTGGGATCACTTTGCTCATTAAGCTGTGTCAACTGCATGGTGGGATCACTTTGCCCATTATGTTGTGTCAGCTGCATGGCATAATCACCTTGCCCATTGTGTTGTGTCAATGCATTGCAGGATCATGTTGCCCATTATGTTGTGTCAGCTGCATGGCAGGATCACATTACCCATTATGTTGTGTCATCTGCGTGGTAGGATCACATTGCCCATTGTGTTGTGTCAGCTGCAGGGCAGGATCAACTGCATAGTGGGATCATCTTGCCCATTATGTTGTGTCATTTGCATGATGGAATCACTTTGCCCATTATGTTGTGTCAACTGCATGGTGGAATCACTTTGCCCATTATGTTGTGTCAACTGCATGGTGGAATCACTTTGCCCATTATGTTGTGTCAACTGCATGGTGGAATCACTTTGCCCATTATGTTGTGTCAACTGCTTGGTAGGATCATCTTGTCCATTATGTTGTGTCAACTGCTTAGTAGGACACTTTGCCCATTATGTTGTGTCAACTGCATGGTAGGATCACCTTGCCCATAATAGTGTGTCAGCTGCATGGTGGGAAGACTTTGCCCAGTATGGTGTGTCAGCTGCATGGTGGGATCACTTTGCCCATTATGTTGTGTCATGGTGGGATCACTTTGTCCATTATGTTGTGTCAGTGGCTGCTGGAGTCAAACACCCGGACATCGCTGTTACTGTTGTCATCGGGTCCCATGATTAGGAAGTTATTTAAATGGAAATGAATATGTTAAATGGGGCTCGTGTTTTCTGTAGGGTTCATGCTTCATACAAATATGAATACACAGTTTAGTGTTTGTTTTTGAACACCCATATTTGGCCTACTTTAATATTTCATGAATATAACTGCAGGTCCTTTAATAAATCAGTTTGGTGAGGGATCTAGGATTTTGTTCAGGTCAAAACTACTCTAATATTAGTTTTATGGAAGGACAATTCTCTGATTGCAAATAACAATTCCTTAATTTATATTTTCACATGCACCTTTTACACTTACTTGTTAATGGAAACTTACCAGCAATATGGTCACCTGTCCTGAATTTAAATTGTAATGTAAATAAAAAATATAAAGTAAAATAAAATTGCTGATTCATTGTTGTGGGCATGACACCATTTGAAATATCCCAGTCATTTAGTCATGGCCATTGAAGTTTTACTGCAGTATTTTTTTTATAAGACTTAATTGAATAAGCTTTGATTGTTATTACATTTAACATGTGGGTTATTACCTTAGATTGGCTTTGATAAAATACTTTCTGAAGCATTTAAGTACAAAGAAAAAGTTAAATTAACAAATCTCGTGGGTATTATAAGACTTACATTGTGGGTGCAAACAATTAAAAATAATTATGGAAGAGTTCTTTAAAGATGGTATTTTTTTCATAAATCAAAATCAAAATCCTTTTATTTTCATATCAAAATATCCAAAATATCGTACTCTTTTGTACAATCAAATGTTGGAAGTTTATGAAATGCAATTCAAATTCAGTTAAAGGGACACATGGCAATATGATTTGTTTAATCTTGATCTGTTCAAAAACCAGCCAGATCGGACCAGTAACAGTTGAGTTATGGCCCTTGATTTAGTTAAAAATGCTATGTTTTGCCTCATTATGATCATAGGGACTTCAGTTTTCATCCAAACTTTACCAAACTTTACAATATTTTTTTCAATATATACTCATCATGACAACATCGACATGACCATACTAAAATATACAGATCAAGGTCACACTGAAGGTCATTATTTGGGTTAAATATTCATTTTTTTCCTCACAAAAACTTAGTCGGGCTAGTTTGTCAAAGTCATTTATCAGGGTCCTAAAAACCTTGTTATACTGACAAAGTGCTGACGGGCGACACACGTGTTCCGCGGAACACCCGTCAAGTCAATTACTTCAATTTCCCTGTAATTACATTTTGATTGGAATCTACATGCTGATTTAAAACCAAGTGGGTGAACAGCTTTGTGTATCCCATGTTTACCAAAAATACATATCTTCCAAATGCATGTCTATGGTATGGCACCTCATTACAGTAAATCCTGGAACTTGACCTAGATATTATGGCCATAAACATTGTCCTAAAGTTTCATCAAGATCAGATTATAAATATTAAAGTTGTTGGTCAGAAGCGAAATTGGTGACGGAATGATGGAAAGAAGGAAATGCAAATTCAATAGTCTTCCTCCTTTGACAGTGGACAATAAATCTGAAAAAATAGGGCTATCATAGCTAGATATGGAAGTATATATGGCTATATGTATTTGTTGATCTGCCCAAAATGTATGTGAAAGAACGAGATTGGAATTACAGACGTAAGTGGAAGTACTATTTTGGTAAACAACTTTGTTTGTGTATCCCATGTTTTCCAAAACTACATTATCTTTCAAATGCATGTCTATGGTACGGCACCTTTTTGCAGTAAATCCTGGATCTTTCTTGCAGACATATCAATATATTGATAATTCCGGAACCAGCAACTGCTTCTATTTTTTAAGAAACATCTGTTATCGCCCTCTAACTAATAGAGTGTACTGTAATCAAATTCAGAGAATTGTGGTGCCACTGCCAAAGGGCTATAACTTCAGCATGATATGTATGATCTGACTGGTTATCGTACTTGACCAAGATATAATGCTCATAAACACTAACCCCAAGTTTCATCAAGATATGATTATAAATGTTTAAGTTATTGAGTGACAGCGGCATGATACATGTGATCTGGCTGGTTATGGAACTTGTCTGCGATATTATGTCCATAAACATTAACCCCAAGTTTCATCAAGATTGGATTATAAATGTCAAAGTTACTGAGCAGAAATCGCAAAAAAAATCTTCATTCAGGTATAAAAAATCAAAGGGCCATAATAAATCCAGCATGATAGGTGCGATATGGCTGGTTATCAAACTTTTGGCCAAGATAGTATTGAAATAAACATTGTCTGCATGTTTCATCATGAGTCGATTATAAATGTTAAAGTTACTGAGCAGAAACCACAAAAAATCAATAATTTTTAAAAACCAAAGGACCATAACTCCGGCATGATATATGGAATCTGTGGCCGTGATATTATGCCCATAAACATTGACCCACGTTTCATTAAGATTGGATTAAAAATGTTAAAGTTACTGAGCGGACACCGCAAAAATCATCAATTTTTAAAAATCAAAGGGTCGTAACTCCAGCATAATATATGCAATCTGGCTGGTTATCGAACCTGGCCATGATATTATCCTCATAAATACTGACCCCACGTTTCATCAAGATTGGATTATAAATGATGAGTTATTAAACCACAAAATTCTTAAATTTTCAAAAATCCAAAGGGCCATAACATAACATAACATAACGGGCAAAATAGGTGCGACCTGGCTGGTTATCGAATTTCGCTGACATATTTTGCCCACAAACATTGTCCTAAAGTTTCATCAAGATTGGATTATAAATGTTGAAGTTATTGAGCTTAGACTGCAAATCTCCAATTTCAAAACTCCAAGGGCCATAACTCCGGCATTATAGGTGCGATCTGGCTGGTTTTTGTAGCATTCTGGTTGGTTATCGAAATTGACCTGAGCGTTGTTAACATCACTGCTGCAGGTTCAAATCTCACTGGTACTCGAATTATAAGTAAGGAAGTGTCGATTTTTATGGATGGCGGGGAGTATACAGTACTGGTTCTACCCAGGAAAAGTGGGTGGTCTTGCCTCCACCACAAAAAAAATTACCATCATATAAAATTATAACACCCTGCGACACTTACATGTGTTGAAAATGACATAAAACACCAAACAAACAAACTTGACCTAGACATTATGGCCATTAACATTGTCCTAAAGTTTCATCAAGATCGGATTATAAATATTGAAGTTATTGGTCAGAAATGAAAGTCAATTTTGAAAATTCCAAGGGCCATAACTCTGGTATTATATGTGCGATCCGGCTGGTTATCAAACTTGACCTAGATATTATGGCCATAAACATTGTCCTTAAGTTTCATCAAGATCGGCTTATGAATATTAAAGTTATTGGTCGGAAACAAAATTGGTGTTTGAACGACGGAAATACAAATTCAGTAGTCCCCGCCTTTCCGTCGTTCCATCATTCTGACATTCCGTCATTCCATCATTCCATCATTCCGACATTCCATCGTTCCATCACCAGTTTTGTTTCCGGCCATAATATCTAGGTCAGTATGGAAGTTATTAACTTAGTATGTATGGCTATATGTATTTCTTGATCTGTGAAAGAATGAGATGGATTTACAGACTGCTGATGGATATAATTTTAGTCTTAAATTACAGAACATGCCTTAAAGCTACAGAGTCCCTATATCAATTGATTTCTTCTTTGTAGGCGTGTCTTTATTTGTAACTTCATGTTCACCAGCTCATGTCGAAATCGGGTATTTAAACGAGCAGATATAGCGCATGAAATCATTTACGGTATATACATCGACCAGTGCACATCGTACCTATACACAGGTAACAGTAATTTTTACCGAAAAAAAAAGTTAGCTTCTTTCGGGGCTCGAACCCACGACCTTCTGATTTCAAGTCCTGTGCTCTAACCACTGAACTACAACGCTACTTGAGAAAATAGTATACTATCTACCATATATTAAGAGGCAAAATAACTTAACATGTTTGAACGCAACTAAAGATGGATCAATACATATGCAGTCCATATTGTCGCACGTGTAAATTAACATTTCCTGGTGTAATACTGTATCTTATCAATATGAAACTAATACTTCGTCTCAAATCAACCATATATCGACTTGTTATTTAGCGCTTGATGAGTTTGTGTGCGCGCTCTTGTTATTACGTAATGCCTATTAGTGTTAAAAATGCTACAAAATACCAATAAATAGCAGTGGTCTAGAGCTTCAGCATACATCTTCCAAATCTTACAAGTGCAAAGGCTGTGGTTCAAATCCCGTTCCGGGCAACTATTTTTTTATCACATATATTCTGGAGCCGTATATTTATCGATGTTACCTGTACGAAGGCTAAATAAAAATGTGAAATTTTACGTATCGATTTATCCTTATATACCGACTTTTGGGGTGTTCGTCGATTTGAAACTACTTCACACGTGACTCATTCATATTCATGAGTTATTATCAGTTAAAATAGGGACTGTACAGCTTTAAGCACAAACTGTGTGTACTCTGATCCAGTAATATTTCAGAATATTATGTGTTACATTTTTACAGGCAAACTGATGTTTTGCTGCAAAAATTTGTGTTGATATTATTAACAACCATCCCACTCAAAATAATTTGATACTGTAATGTCACATGCTGATACACAGTTGTGTCTTTACACAGTTATCCACTGTTTTTAATAAAGATAATGAGGGTACCACAGGTAATTATGTTCTGTCCTAGGTTTATATTTGTTTTGCCAGTTTGGTGTTAACGAGCACACAGTTTTATTTTTGTTGCCAGAATTAATCGCTTGTTTTTGTTGGTCATGAAAGGGTCTTACTGTCATCTGTTGTTGTTTGTTTTTCAAAAAATGTGTGTTTTTTTCAGAAAGTAAATGCAAACTTAAGGATTATTCAGTGTAAGTTTAAAAAAAAAAAAATGCTTGAAATGGTCAACCTTTTTTAAAATGTCTTTGGTTTAAATAAGCAAATTGTTTTTAAATTTTTATGACCAAAATCTTCAACTACACAATAAATGTATTTTAAGATTCGTATATATCTTCCACACACATGTGGACGTACCAGTTACACTTTTATAATCTTGAAACATTTTGTTTTAAATATTTGGCAATATATAATCTTTCTCAATTAACTAAACCATAAATCTTGATATTTCATAATCATTTTGAAGCTGCCTTGTTCATACTTGGGAGTATTGTGTTGCTCTTGTGTGTGAAATACCAGTAAATCTGAACTGTTCACTACAATATTGATACTCCAGAGTTCAAAATGATGTCTGTTCATGATTAGTTAACAAAGATGGATTGTACTTTAATTGGGGGTGTTGGTATGAAATGGAGATTTGGCACACCATCCAGTACTTATGTCATGCCTAATGATTTCAGGTCAAAATCATTGACTTCAGACATGCAATTACTTAACCTGCACGCTTTCTTTTTAATTTGTTCTATAGCCTTCTGGTCATTTGTATTAATATCAGACCATTTGTATAAATATCAGACCATTTGTATAAATATCTGACCATCCGTGTAAATATCAGACCATTTGTGCAAATATCAGACCATTCGTGTAAATACCTGACCATTTGTATAAATATCTGACCATTTGTATAACTATCAGGCCATTTGTAACAGTTTTACATAGAGTTATATAGGAAAATCCTACAAAAAAAATCATCTTCACTGAAATAGCAATAGCTAGAGGTCTCATATTTTGCATGTTTTAAGTTTATTGTTCTCTACCAAGTTTGTTTGAATGGTGACACTGGGTTAAAAGTGTCTTTGCTCGCAGAGTTGCAGTTTTACATAGACATAATTACATAGAGAAAAAAATTAAAATCTTCCCTAAACTTAATTACCAGACCTATTTTATCTCACCCTATGTGTTACCCTTGCAAAATTCTACATTGGTGAAGTTCATCAGGTGAGCCATTTAGGACCAAATTCAAGGCCAAATGACCCCCTTGTTTGATAAATGTTTTTTAAAAAAAACACTAACAAATCTAATGTGAGGAAAATTTAATTTACATAAAAATTGTTTTAAGTTTCTCATATGATTTTAACTCTCTAGTGAGTTTTGGCTAGATTATTAAACCTCTAGGATGAGGAAATATGAAAGCGCAATACCATTATTTCGGTTTCAAAAATGGAAACAAGTTTTAAAAATAGAAATGAACTAAGACCGTAATGGGATGAGCCAGACTGGAAACCTTGTCGAGGAGAAAATAAAAGATTACCTTGGAAGGTGTTTAAATTGAATTGTTGTTTAATGGCATATCAATACATTGTATTCATAACTTTCACATCCGGTCAACTTCCGGTAGGTTGAGATATTCAGTAGGTGAAAATAAAGGGGTTTACTCGGACTTTATCCTCAATCTCTATAATGAAAAATGAAAATATTAGACCATGATTTAAATTAAATGTATCCATATTAGTGTTTATAAAATCACACAATACCGAAAGAAGATACCTATATGTACACAAAAAATAAAGCTTTTAGTATAATTATCACTACAAACTAGTTTTATAAAGGGCTAAAGTCAGTTGACCACCAACGACAAACACCGAGTTAAGCTGCCCCCTACCAGAATGTGGAGGTCTTTTATTTTATTGATCACTGGAATGGTCAAATTATTTGGTCATGTCATGTGAAAGTTATAAAATGAAAATTGGGATCTGTTTCAGAGTTTGGTAAAACATATATAAAGATGTGTAACCCTAATTAAGATATAGACTGGAGATTTATTTTAATTGCATTTCAGCAGATTATTAAAGATCAGGATTTTCTGAGTTAAAGAAAATTCATAATCACTTATATAATATTATTGACCAACTCGGAACACAAAAAATAACAAACTGAATTTTGAGTTAAAAAGTCAATAAAGTGTTTTTCGGACGTCGATAACATTTTCTGAGAACATTCAATGAAGCGAAACATTTTGGTTAAAATCATACACAAACTGGTTTAAAATGGAATAATGTGTGCTGTATTCAGTTATATTAAAATCCTTATCTAAGTGTTTTTCAGCATGTCTACCATCTTGTGAAGGATTTTCTCATGTAAAATTAATGATGACTGATTCAGTAAAGTTGACATTGAATTAAATTATTCCTTCAAGAGTGATTTTCATCCATGTGTACTTGATACAAACCTACAGGGAGTTTTTAGTTGGAATACGCTACTACCAGTGCATTAACCAGCCAATCATGCAGCCGTCTTTTGCACGGCCATTTTTAGCTCTACTGGCCAAGGGCCAGCAGAGCTTATGGGATGGTGTGTTGTCCGTCTTCCGTCGTCCATCGTCCGTTCCGTCCGTCCGTTAACTTTTCTTCAAACGACTTCTCCTCAGAAACCGCTTGGCTAATTTTGACCAAATTTCACATGGATGATCCTTAGATGAATGCTTTTTTAGATTTGTTAAAATTAGGTCAGCGCTACATCCAAGATGGCTGCCATTACCATATATGGTCAAAACCTTAAAAAATCTTCTTCTCCAGAACCGCTGAACAGATTTCAACAGTTTTTCTTTTAAAATGATCGCCAACGCCTATACTATCAAGTTTGTTCAAATAAAGTCCCCGGGGGTCAAAAATGGCCGTGCCCCGGGGGGTCCAAAGTTTGTATTTTGAGGTTTGCATGTTTTTCATATA